>NEWO01000195.1:738573-777570 GCA_003013225.1 Phalaenopsis aphrodite | reverse complement strand
GGAATTTTTGGGATTTGGAGCTATGTAGGGGTATTTTGGTAATTAGGGGTGTTTTAGGGGTAAAAGGCCAAGATGGGTATTTTGGTAGATTTGAGGTACCAATCATCACCAATAAGCCATGGACCAAAGGAGACCCCATTTTGGGTCCTCTATGTAGTGGTTCTAGCCAGACCATAGCCCTAGGGCTAGTAGGTTTAGGGGACCATCTACATGAGTATGCCAAAAGATCAAGGGATCTAGGCTAGAAATTTGAGTTCAGGATTGTGAGTGATTGTGAGTGCCTTAGCTCCAGACCAACGCCCAGGGTCAACCCTAAGGTCCAACAATCCTAAGGGTGACTCATCTTGAGTTTCCCCCGCAGAGACCCCACCTACTAAGTATTTAGAGGTTGAGAGCAATATGTGGAAGTTCAAGTTGAGTGGAGAAGAGTGTAGAATTTCTAATGGTGAGGGTTCCAGATCTAGTTTTCTAGGAATATTCAACAGGAAAAGTCCTATGGCTAGACCCTAGGCTATTAAATGGGACAAACTAAACCTCAACCAAAAATGAGGTCAACAAGTTCGAATAAGGATTGTTGGGTCTATTGTTAATAGCATTTAAAGTTTCATAAGAAGGTTGAACATCCACAAATTGGCCAGATGAATTCTCTTCCATCATAGTAGGTGTTGGAGAATTATTCATTACATAATGATCTAATTTCTTTGATATTGCAGCAATTTGTGAAGCTAACAAATATATTGCATCAAAATCATGGATACTAGCCACTATTCTAGGATTTACCCTTTCAGAGGGCCATTGAAAATTGTTGGTAGTCATCTCTTCTATTAACAAAAAAAGCCTCATCAAAAGGTTTTGACATTAAAGAACCACCAGCCACAGCATCTATAATCGATCTAAGAGATCCGACTAATCCATTGTAAAAAGTTTGAATGATCAACCAATCTATTAGCAAATGATGTGGGCACTTCCTAACAAGATCTTTAAATCTCTCCCAAGCTTCATATATCGACTCTCCAACAATCTGACAAAGCTATGTTATGTTATTTCTAAGTTTAGCAGTTTTGGATGGAGGGAAATATTTGGATAGAAATTTCTGTGAAAGTTCTCCCCAAGTCTTAATAGATCCTGGTGCTAACAAATTTAACCACATCTTAACCTTATCTTTAAGTGAAAAAGAATAAATTCTAAGTCTAACAGCATTGTTCGAAACTCTGTCATATTTAAAGGTAGCACAAAGTTCTAAAAAACTAGTAAGGTGTAAATTAGGATCTTCATTTGATGTACCTACAAATTGATTGTTTTGTACCATTTGGATAATAGCAGGTTTGAACTCAAATAAATTAGCAGCTACATAAGGATTTTGGATAGATAAGTGGATTTCATCTGCTGTAGGATTTGCATAATCTCGTAGAGGCCTAGTTTGATGTTCATTTTCTATTTCTTGATTGTTCACATTGTTTTCCATTGTATCAAGATTTCTAGGTTCTTTCCTTAGCTTTCTAATTCTCCTAACAGTCTGTTCTATTTTTGAATTGTAGGGTATAAGATTTTCAGGTCCAAGTTTAAGCATACAATTGAAATCAGTACACAGAAAAACAGTTAATTAAATTTGAAAATAAGTTGTAATTCAAGTAAAAGTTTTTTAATAGTCCTAATTTGTCTGTTACTCTATTTATGATTTTTTTATATAAATCTAATTTTAACTCCCCGGCAACGACGCCAGAAAATTGACAATGAATTTATATATGCTTAAAAATATAAGAATTTGATACTGCTGCTAGAAGATTTAAATCCCCGGCAACGGCTCCAAAAACTTGACAGTGGTTATAGATTTGATAAAGATGTGTATAAAATATTCAATAATTATAAAGTCACACTTATCAACGCAAGTATATGTTTTGCTCAAACAATACAGGGCTCTAATGGAGTCCTGGATATCGATCCCATAGGGAGTAATATTAGAGGCTATGAACTAAGATTTAAAAAATCAATACTTAATCACAACAATATAGTTCAAATCGTATATTTGTCACTAATAGGCAATTGAAATAAAAATGTAATTTTAATAAACTCTTAATTAACTAATTCTACTAATAAAGTTTCTAAGGTGAAGTTCAACATATAAGAAAGCATCCTTCTCCTTTTCAAGAAATATAAGTGAATGGATAAATTGAATCAGTTCAAATAGTATTGTGCCAAATCGGAGCATACATATTCTTTACCCTTTGGACTAGGCATACAGAACATTGACTAATCCTATGCTTGGTTATTGAATCTTCGGCTAGGTTGGGAGGATACCGGCTCTCACTTCGGAGCTTCCACATTCTCCTTCCCTGAGGGCTAACATCTACACTTCAGCACCCAAACGATAGGATCAAATTGAGAATTTTATCCTGTCACTCTAAAATCTTCAATTCTACGCCCGATAATTTTTATTTCCCTATTTATTTGCACCCAACTTTTAAGGACTTTGACCTCCTATAATCTTCACTTTAGTTGTAAAACTCAACATATTTTAACAAATCAATTGGCCAGATTGAAAGTAAATTAAGATTGAAGTGAAAAGATCATTACATCTTCTTTAACATTCTCATGGCACAACCAATTCAAATCACAATTTCATAAAATCTCAAGACAAGGAGAAAGCCAGAGAAAACTAGTCAGAACTCATGGAGAAGATACGACAAAACTCATAATTTATATATAAAAGCAAAGTCATAAAAACTTCAATAAGTAAATACAATTTATCTCTAATTCCTCCCCAATTAAACTCCTCGAAGTTCCTCTGAATCTCTTTCTTTCTTTACAGCACAGAATTCTCCTTCGAAACGGCAAGGAGAAAGAAATCTCTCACTGTCCTTCCACTCTTACAATCTCTCGAATAATTCCTCACAATCTAACCCTTAATTAAACTCTCTACACGCTACACTCTCTCTAATTTTCGGCCAGAATTTTCTCTTAAAGTTGTAGAAGAGTTTTCCCAAGAGTTGCCTAAGTATCCCTTTAAAAATCATCCACATTCAATGCACCTGTTGAGATAATCGCCGATCTTGCCATCGGTGGCCTTGAAGGTGTTGTCAGTGGCCTTCTAGAATATTTGATTTTGAACTCTCATAAAAAACCCGTCGTCGGCACCATTGGGCTTGCAGTCAGCGCCTTAGTTCAAATCTTCATATTTTGGTCATTTTCGCTCCAAATTTGCTCCTTTTTGCATCTTTTTGCTCCAATGACCATAATTGAACATATCTGCAACAAAACATCAAAAATACTTTTCTTTAAAGTGTAATATCATCAAAATCAGTGTAAAATAGGTATGAAAATTTTAACATATTATCCTTTAGTCAAAATCATCGAAACTTAACTATTACTTGTCCTCAAGTAATTTTTGTATTACATAAAAGTTATGATCTATTGTAGAAGTTTTAATTCAGAAATACTATAAGTTTGATTTAAGTAAATACCATAGTGAGATTTTCCGAAAAAATTCAAGTTATTAAATTAACTCTGTAGGTACAAGATTATCTAGTCATCAAGTTTAGGAGTTCTAGTTTTCTATTCATTTAAAGAATGACTATATGTTGTAATATCAAGTCACTTAGAATATTCAAATGACAGGAATTTAATGAGAAAACTACTAGTAAAAGATGCTAATCCATAAATATAAGTTCAGGAATCTATTTAGGTTTTCCCTTTAAGTAGGTCCGAATGAAGCCAATTTTTTACTAGGCATCTCCTTAAGCTTTTCCTCACTTTTATACTTTTTTCTTTTTTTCATTTGGATTGCTTTCAATTTTATATATTTTTCTTTTCTTTTCAAGGATTGTTGTTAATCCTTTGTTTTTACTTTTTCAAGTGATGATTAATATATTTGGATAGCCTTTAATGATTTTGAACATCACATTTCTTTCCCTAAATTTAAAACTCAAAGCATTCCTTTACCTTATAAATATTTCATAGTTTTTACATCATTGAGCCCCAATCCTTTCTTCTCAAATGAATTTCCAAGATTCTTAACACTTCAAAATATAGTTTCCTTTACTTTAAATAGTTAACTATAGTCTTAATCTTTTATACTAAATATCTTAATCTATAAAATTAAATTTCCTTACAAAAAATATTCTTTTAAATCTACCATAATATTTAAATATCCACAAAATATAGTTCTCTGAATTAAATTCACTACATAAAATCATATTAATAATTTTTGAAAAAATATTTAAATTGAGAAAATCTAATAGTTAATATTTTTTTCCCTCCTCCAAACTTAAAATTTTCAATATGGAATGATACAGGTGGAAAAAAAATTCTAAATATTAATCATACCTCAGTAATTTAGGCATTGTCATCATTCTGAAATTTTGCAGTCCTTCTCAGAATTTTTACTTCAACAGGTCTGTATAATTAAAAGTTTTCTATACATATAAATCATTAGAGAATTTGTTGGGTAATGAAATTTTAAAATAAGTACAAAACTAAACTTTATACAAGCACAATATTTCGCTAACACATCCACAATACTAAACAAAAAATAATTACAAAGATATTAAAATGAAAATAAAAATCACATCACATTACAATTTTACAAAGTACTAATCAACATCTATTATAACTACACATGCAAATTTCAACTACCATACTAAACAATTATAACAATAATTAAAAACTATCCAATTGCAACATAAATTTAAAAATGAAAGTACAAACAAACAAACATCTATCTCTATTACATAAATTACAAAAAAAAGTACATCAATTAATATCATATATCAAAATCCCTTGCTATATCTTCATCTCTCTGGTCAGTAGGTGGATTGGGCTGATATTGAGTATAACGGGGGCCTGAGCTTCATAGTAAGCTATCTCAAAGTCAGAATGCCTCTGTAGGTACTCGCAATTATAATCATGTCTACGTTCTAATCCCCCAATTCCTTCATTTATTAGCTCTATACTCTTTCGCTGCAAGGTCAACTCATTCATTAAATCATTCAGGGTAGGGAAACTAGAGGAAGGAAGGTCATAACTAGTAGATGGGATATCTCTACTAGTAGAAGGTTCTTAACTCCTACTCTCAGATCTCCATATTTCATGGGATTCATATGTCTTTAAATTAGCTTTACTAATAGGTTTCATAGGGTAAACCCATTATTCATCATCTCCAGCTTCAACTCCAGAACATAAATGAGGTCGAATGTCCCATTCCTCCACTTGTTTCACTCTTTACCGTGGTCAATATATTCTTAAAAATAATTCTCCCCACATTTATAATTCGATTATTCTGAATATAGAAATTAGAATAGCTCTATCTCTTACTACCTCACTATGGTGATAGGTAGGTAACAAAGTAGAGGAAAGAAAATAGTGCCACACTTTAGATGTGGCATTCAACATGGAAGTAGAAAAATTTACCAGTTTTTGTTGCTTTATCTTCCATGTCCCTTTCCCATTAGTGAGAAAGTTGATGACATCATTCAGTGGGCCTTCTATTGTACTGAAGGTTTCATAATGGCTGCTATAGAAGTCTGGGACTTCATAAAAGGAGTTAATGCGGGCGGCACTAAATTCAATAGAAAATCCCCACACTCGAACGATTCCATCCTCAAAATAGTACACATTGGCATGAAATTCTTTCACAATATTTGCAGCAGCCTTATTAGTGGTATAACAAAAGTTTTTCCACCTCCGTTTGGTAATAACTCGTTCAATTTCTCCTCGTGGACTCTCAAAAACTTGATCTTGTATACATTTCTTCCCTTCAAATACTAAAGTAAATCTCGGCCGAGCCTTCGCATTGACGAAGCAAGACTCGTCAAACTCATGTCGGCTCTTTTGTCGCAAAGCCATGTCTAACTATTAAAAATTATAAAAAAAAAATTCCAAAATACACTTCAAATACTCAAATAATGGCTTCCAAGAGTTCAAAACTAAATTCCATGAATTTCTTCCAAATATTTTCTCCACATTCTCAAATGTTTCGGATCTTCTCAATGTGGAAGAATTTCAATGGGAAAATCAAATATTTTTAGGTTGGAGTGAAGTTCTTACCGAAAGATGATAAAATCTGGTGTCTAAATGCTTTGAAATCGCCCCCAAATCAAAGATCTTCAAGCCGTAGATCAAAATTTTTGTTTTTTAAGAGGAAGGGGATGATGCATAGTGGCGGTTGACTATTCAAAATTGCTGATAAAAGTGTTTTTTCGGAATCTCATCGTACGCGGGGTCTTCGGTGCCGTCAGCGAGCTCAATTGAATTAATAACTTAAGTCTCAGGAAAAATCCATTGTCGGCGGCGTCAATGGCGTCGTCGGCGAGATTTTCAAAATTGGGTCAATTTCAGATTTTTACGATTTCAAACAATTTCAAGCCTCGATGACATCCGTTTAATCATTATAGACATAAATTTTAAGTGATTAAATGATGTTCTAACACAAATAAATATTCACACCACAAAACATCACAATTATATATAAATTCCAAGGATTACAATACACGTTACAAGACACACATAAGTTTGATATTTTATCAACCTTGATACATCAATTCAGCGTTACAATCCAAGCCACAACACTCTAAATGCTGAAAACAAACATCCTATGCTCAATCTCAACTATACTGAGATCTAAAAGCAAAATTTGAAAGCAAAGCAAACACAAAGTTCAAATCAAATTACACACATAGACATACAGGTAGCAAAGTAAATCTACTACAAACTAACAATAAATTTAAATAAAATTACTATAATCGTAATAAAAATAAAGATAACTATGGGTTGCCTCCCATAAAGCCCTTGGTTTAACGTCGTCAGCCCAACCTATTCAGATATTATTCAGGTTGACTGATCATTAAAACCTCTTTAAAATTTAGTCTTTTACTCTCAATATACGGCTTTAATCTATGTCCATTTACTTTAAATCTATTCCAAGTCTTTTAATCTTATATTTCAATAGCTCCGTAAGTATAAACTTGAGTCACAGTAAAGGGTCCTGATCAACGAGACTTCAATTTCCTAGGGAATAACTTCAGTCTTGCATTGTAAAGAAAAACTTCTTGTCCTTGTTCAAAGTTCTTCTGGTTAATCTTCTGATCATGCGATAACTTTAGTTTCTCCATATAAATTCTATCGTTATCATAAGATTCATTTCTTACTTCTTCCAATTCATTCAATTGTAATAATCTCTTCTTACCAGCATCTTTCAAATTATAATTGTATTCTTTAATCACCTAATATGCTTTATGCTCCAATTCTACTAATAACTGACAAGTCTTTCTAAAAATCAGTCTGTAAGGAGTCATTTCAATAGGAGTTTTATAAGCAGTCCTGTAAGCCTATAATGCGGTATCTAGTCTAGTTGATCAATCTACTCTACTGGGGTTTATAGTCTTCTCAAGTATTTGTTTAATCTCTCTATTAGAAACTTTAACTAACCGACTTATTTGAGAGTGATAAGAAGTAGAGATTCAATTAATAATATTAAACTTTTCTGACAATCTCTGAATGTATTTATTTCTAAAATGGGATCCTCCGTCAGTGATAATCATTCTCAACATTTTATATCTAGTGAAAATATTTTTCATTAAAAATCTTGAAACACTTTTATCATCACAACGAGGTAAAGCTTGTGCTTGAATCCACTTTAAAATGTAGTCTACTGCAATTAATATGTATCAGTTCCCAGATGATGAAATAAATGGTCCCATGAAATCTAAACCCCAAATATCAAAGATCTCAACTTCTAACATGAAATTCAGAGGCATTTCATTTCTTCTAAATATATTGCCTACTCATTGGCATCGACCACAAGTTTTTATGTATCTGTAAACACCTCTAACAAGAGTAGGCCAATCAAATCTAGCTTCTAAAATTTTATAGGTAGTTTTATCTATCCCAAAATGTCCTCCAAATTCAGAATCATGACATTTCTGAATGATGACTTCAGTTTCTTCATAAGGTACAAATCTTCTCATAATAAGATCCTTACATTATTTAAAAAAATTAGGTTCATCCCAAAAATATGCTTTTGCATAATGAATGAATTTTCTTTGTTGTTGCAATGTCAGCATAGGTGACAAAATATCTCTTACAATATAATTAACAAAACCAGCATATCATAGTATTTTCCACTCATTAATATTATAACATTGTTATTCAGGGAAACTGTCTGTAATTTCATTGTCGGTGTCAGATAATTCATGATTTTCTAATCTCGACAAAAGATCAACAATTTGATTATCAATTCCATTTCTATCAATAACCACAAGATCAAATTCTTGCATCAAAAGTATCCATCTAATTAACCTTGGTTTCACATCCTTCTTTTATATCAGATCTTTAATAGTAGAGTGATCAATATGCATAACACATTTAGTCCTAATTAAATAAGATCTAATTTTTTCTAAAGCATACACAATGGCTGATAACTCTTTTTAGTAACCCTATAGTTAATTTGAGCATCATTAAGAGTTTTACTAGCGTGTTATATAACTTTAAAAATATTTTCATACATTTGTCCAAGAACAACTCTAATAGCATAATCACTAGCATCACCCATCATTTCAAATGGTTTCTCCCAGTTAGGTGAAACTATAATAGGGGTTGTGATTAATTTTCTTTTAATAACACAAAGGCATTTAAACACTGTTCATTAAATTCAAATTTCTTGTCCTTTTCTAAAAGTTGGCATAGAGGTTTAGTTATTTTTGAAAATTCTTTAAAAAAATGCTAGGTAAAACTAACATGTCCAAAAAAACTTCTAACCTCTCTTACATTAGTAGAATGTCTTAATCTAAATATAACTTGAATTTTTGCAGGGCCTACTTCCATAACATTTTCCGAAATTTTTTCCCTAACACAATTCCTCTTGCAACCATAAATTAACATTTCTCACAATTTAGAACTAAATTAGTTCGTTCGCATAACTCCAAAAATTTTTCAAGATAATTTAAGCATACGTCAAATGATGTTCCAAATACAAAGAAATTAGCCATAAACACTTGTATTTCATCATCAATTAACTTACTAAATATAGACATCATACATCTCTGAAATGTTGCAAGTGCATTACATAATTCAAAAGGCTTTCTTCGAAAAGCAAAAGTTCCAAAAGGACTAGTAAAGGTTGTATTTTCTTGATCCTTAGGAGCAATAGGAATTTGATGGTAGCTGGTATATCCATCTAGAAAACAAAAATATTTGTGCCCAGTAAGTCTATCCAGTATTTGATCTAAAAATGGTGAAGGGAAGTGATTTTTCCTAGAGGCACTATTTAATTTTCTATAATCAATGCAAATACGCCACCCAATAACTTGCCTGATATGTATTAATTTATAATTCTCTTATGCTTGAGCAGTCACCCCTCCTTTCTTAGGAACACAATGAATTGGACTTACCCAAGCACTTTCTGAAATAGGATATATAATTCCAGTGTCCAACCATTTTAGAATTTCCTTCTTGACTACTTCTTTCATCATTGGGTTTAATCTCCTTTGTGGATCAACTCTTGGTTTATATTATTCATCTAGTATAATTTTGTGCATACAGATCAAATGACTAATTTCCTTAATATCAGCTAAGGTCCAACCAAAAGCTTTCTTACTAATTTTTAATGTATTCAAAAGTCTTTTCTCTTACAAATCATTTAATTCTTAAGATATAATAACAGGTAGTGTAGATGAGTTTCCCATAAACACATACTTCAAGTGGTTAGGCAATATTTTCAACTCAAGTTCAGGTGATTTTATAATTGACAGGACTTGATTCTTATTAGCATTTCTTGTAATATCCAGCATCTTAATTCTTTCTTGAAAAAAATCTAATTCTTCATTTTCTATTTCTTCCTAAATAACTTCATCTCTATCTTTAAATTGTTCTTTCTCTTCAAAATGTTCTTTAAAATGCTCATTCAATTGATGTTCACTAATTTCCATGCGAAAACATTCATCATCTCTTCAACAACAGGGTATTTCATAGATTTCACAATGTTAAAAGTCACTTCTTGATTGCTGACTCTCATAGTTAATTCTCCCTTTTGAACATCTATCATAGCTTTTCCAGTAACTAAATGTCTCCCTAAAATGATAGGTATTTCTTTATCTTCTTCCATATCTAAAACAATGAAATCCAAAAAAAAGATAAATTTATCAACTTTTACTAACACATCTTCTATAACTCCCTTGGGATAAGTAGCTAAACGATCAGCTAACTGAAGAGTTACCAAAGTAGGTGAGACTTATTCTAATCCTAATCTTTTGAAGATTGATAGAGGCATAAGATTAATGCTGGCTNCTAATCCTAATCTTTTGAAGATTGATAGAGGCATAAGATTAATGCTGGCTCCCAAATCACATAAAGCTCTTCCATAAAATTTTTCACCGATAGCACACAGTATAGTGAAACAACTTGGATCTTTTAATTTTTCTGGAAGCTTTTTCTGAAGAATTGCACTACACTCTTCGCTAAATGCAACAGTCTCATTATCAGTGAACTTCCTTTTCTTGTTCAAAATATCTTTCATAAACTTCACATAACTGAGCATTTGCTCTAAAGCTTCTACGAAGGGAATATTTACCGTTAATTTCTTAAGAATTTCTATAAACTTAGAAAATTGTTTATCCTTTTTGTGTTGCTTTAATCTTTAAGGAAACAGCGGTGGAGGTTTCTCCACAGTAATTTTCATTGATGTAAGTGGATATTCTAAATCTGGATATTCATGATCCTTTTTTCCATATCCACTTTCTCCTTTTCAGTTTTTGTTTCTTTCTACACTCTTGTTTCCAATTTTTTTCCACTTCGTAATTAGATCATTTTTACCTGTTCTTTTCCTTGATCTTTAAGATTAGGTTCCACAGTACTAGGAAAAGTTCCCAATATTCGGTTACTAAGCGCAGTAGTGATATGCCCCATTTGATTTTCAACATTCTTCATAGCAGTTCCTTGAATTTGTAATTGATTTCCTTGATTTTGCAATTGTTGACCCATGTTTAATATCATCTCTTCCGTAGACAACTTCCTTTCCTTAATTTGAGTGTTATTGTTAAATCCTGGAGGATAAGAAGGTCTATAATTAACATTTCCTTGGTTGGATGAATTTCCTAATGGGTTCACTCGGTTGTTCTTCCATTGTTGATTTGTAGAAGAATTGTTATTCCAATTAAAATTAGGATGATTCTTCCAACCTGGGTTATAATAGTTTGAATAAGGGTTGTTGGGTCTATTATTAATAGCATTTAAAGTCTCATACGAAGGTTGAACATCCAAAAATTGCCCAGATGAATTCTCTTCCATCATAGTAGGTGTTGGAGAATAATTCATTTCATAATGATCTAATTTCTTTGATATTGCAGCAATCTTCAAAGCTAACATAGATATTGCATCATAATTGTGGATACTAGCTACTTTTTTAGGATTTATCCTTTCAGAGGGCCATTGAAAATTATTGGTAGTCATCTCTTCTATTAACGAATAAACCTCATCAAAAGGTTTTGACATTAAAGAACCACCAGCCGCAGCATCTATAATCGATCTAAGTGATCCCACTAATCCATTATGAAAAGTTTGAATTATAAGTCAATCTGGTAACAAATGATGAGGGCACTTTCTAAGAAGATATTTAAATCTCTCCCAAGCTTCATATATCGACTCTCCATCAATTTAACAAAATGATGTTATGTCATTTCTAAGTTTAGCTGTTTTGGATGGAGGGAAATATTTAGATAGAAATTTATGTGAAAGTTCTCCCCAAGTTCTAATAGATACAGGTGCTAACAAATTTAACCACATCTTAGCCTTATCCCTAAGTGAAAAAGGAAAAAGTCTAAGTCTAACAGCATCGTTTGAAACTCTGTCATATTTAAAGGTAGCACAAACTTCTAAAAAACTAACAAGGTGTAAATTAGGATCTTCATTTGGTGTACCTCCGAATTAATTATCTTATAAAGTTTGGATAATAACTGATTTAAGCTCAAATGAATTAGCAGCTACATAAGGATTTTGGATAGATAAGTGAATTTCATCTGGTGTAGGATTTGCATAATCTCGTAGAGGTATACGTTGGTGTTCATATTCTATTCCTTGATTGTTCACGTTGTTTTCCATTGTGTCAGGATTTCTAAGTTCTCTTCTTAGTTTTCTAATCCTTCTAACAGTGTGTTCTAATTTTGAATGGTAGGGTATAAGATTTTCAGGTTCAAATTTAAGCATACAATTGAAATCAGTACACAGAAAAATAGTTAACTAAATACGAAAATAAGTTACAATTCAAGTAAAAGTTTTCTAATAGTCTTAATTTGTCCGTTACTCTAATTATGATTCTTGTTTACTCCCCGATAACGGCGCCAAAAACTTGACACTGACTTTATATATGCTTAAAAATACAAGAATTTAATATTGCTGTCAGAAGATTTAATTCCCCGGCAACGGCGCCAAAAACTTAACAGCAGTTATAGATTCGATAAAGATGTATTTAAAATATTCAATAATTGCAAAGTCACACTTTTCAACACAAGTATACGTATCGCTCAAGTAATACAGGGAACTAATGGACTCCTGGATATCAATCCCATAGGGAGTAATATTAGAGGTTACGAACTAAGATTTTAGAAAATCAATACTTAATCACAACAATATAGTTCAAATTGCTTATCTGTCACTAATAGGTGATTGAAATAAAGATGTAATTTTAATAACTCTTAGATAACTAATTCTACTAACAAAGTTTCTAATGTGAAGTTCAATATATAAGAAAGCATCCTTCTCCTTGTCAAAATATTAAAGTGAATTAGTTCAAATTGGATTGTGCTAAGTAGGAGCATACCTATTCTTTACCCATTAGTCCAAGCATAAAGAACATTGACTAACCCTATGATTGTTTACTGAATCTGCAGCTAGGTTGGGAGGATATTGGCTCTCACTTCTGAGCTCCAATTTTCCCCTCACCTAAGGGCTATCATCTACACTTCAACACCCAAACGATAAGACCAAATTGAGGATTTCAGTTTGTCACTCTAAAATCTCCAATTCTACGCTTGATAATTTTATTTCCCTATTTATTTGCACCCAACATTCAAGGACTTTTACCTCCCTAAATCTTGGAAGTAATCTTCACTTTAGTTGTAAAACTCAACATATTTTAACAAATCAATTAGCCAGATTGAAAGTAAATTAAGATTGAAGTGAAAAGATCATCATAACTTCTTTAACAATCTCAAGACTCAACCAATTCAAATCACCATTTCACAAAATCTCAAGACAAGGAGAAAGACAGAGAAAACTACTCAAAACTCATGAGGAAGATACGACAAAACTCAGAATTTATATATAAAAGCAAAGTCATAAAAACTACAATAAGTAAATACCACTTATCTCTAATTCCTCCCCAAGCAAACTCCTTGAAATTCCTCTGAATCTCTTCCTTTCTTTTCAGTACACAGAATTCTTCTTCTAAGCGGCAAGGAGGAAGAAATCTCTCACTTTTCCCTCCACTCTTACAATCTCTTAAAGAATTCCTCATAATCTAACCCTAAATTAAACTCTCTACACTCTACACTCTCTTTAATTTTTGGCCAAAAGTTTCTCTTAAAGTTGTAGAAGAGTTTTCCCAAGAGTTGCCTAAGCATCCCCTAAAAAATCGTCAACATTCAATGCACCTCTTGAGATAACAGCCGATCTCACCGTCGGCGGCCTCGAGGGCACCGTCAGCGTTCTTCTGGAATATGTGATTCTGAACTCTCGGTAAAAACATACCTTCGGCGCAGTTGGCCTCGCCATCGGCGCCCTAGTTCAAATCTTCATATTTGGTCCTTTTCGCTCATTTTTGCATTTTTTTGCTCCAATGACCATAATTCAACATACCTGCAACAAAATATCAAAAATACCTTTCTTTGAAGTGCAATATCATCAAAATTAGTGTAAAATAGGTATGAAAATCTTAACATATTTTCCTTTTGTCAATGACCCTAAACTGCTTTAAAGATCCCTTAAAACATTTGAGTTCATTTCGAACTTATCATATTTTTCTATTAATCATCCCATGTCAAAATAAATTACCCCAGTACTCATTAAACTTCCATATTTCAATCATTATGAGGGCAATGTACCAAACTAATTAGTTGATATTTCACTTGAAAGTTATGTAGGTGAATGCCCCTAAGGCAAGCTTTAGTCATTAAAGACCTTCATACCCATCACTAAAATTGGGCTTGTAGTGCTAGTCATCAATCAAATTATCCTCTAATTCCCATCAAATGAATTAAATATCAAGCCTAGATTACTACTAAGCCCTTTAAATCTAATGGAAGAAGGATTAAAAAATAAAAAAAAATTATTTTAGGTGATATGGATTCTGATTAAAAGAAGTCAGATCATCATTAATTGCGGACTTAATCATAAGTGAAACATCATCTCATTAGCTTAACCCCATCACTTAGAAACAATTTGATTTTGATTAACTTCCAAATTTTTATAATTTTAAGAAATTTATAATTTTATTCTTATCATGGAAAAGTGGCAAGTTTGTTTCTACCTTTTGTCAAATTTGTTTCAATCTTCCAAACATATTTATTAGAATCAAAATTACCCTTTTTTTATTAATCCTAAATTTTGATTAAGGAACCAAAATCCAAAATGACCAATTTATCCTTGGGGCTCTTCACCTCGTAACTCATCAAGCACCACTCAAATGACTTAAGAGATTTTAAGGTTCCCTACCCATAAAGATAATTAAAAGATGAGAGTAGAAAATGTAGTTTTCAAGTTTTATTTTAAATTATTTTAGAAGATAGGATTTTCAAAATTAATTTATTTAATCATTTAAAATAAAGTTTTTGGTTTAAAGAAAAAATTATTAAAGTTTTTCTTAGGTCAGAGAAATACTTAGACAAAATTTCATGATTTTTTGAATCAAATCTCTAGTTTAGTTATTTATTGATTTTTATGATTTAATTTGAATGGAAAAGATGTTTTTTCTTACAAAAATTATTTTTTAAATTTTTATTAAACCTCTCTAAGTCCGAAGAACTCAGAGAAACAAATTTTATATTTTTTAAATTTTTCGTTCATTTATTATAATTATTTTAATGACAAAATAGAAAAAAAATGCTTTTTATGTCTTTAGAAATTTATTTATTTTTAGTTTGAAAAATTAGAAAAATTGTTTTAATGAGTCCTTAGTGATCATAAAGCAATTAGGCACATTTTTCAATATTTTGTATTTTTTAAATTTTTAACTATTTTTAATTTTTTTAATTCAAAACATAGGCAAAAAATCAAGTATTTTATCAAAATTGACTTTTATTTTTCCTAAGTGCTCCTCATCACAAGGCACTCAGAAAATTGCTTTCATAATTTTCTTAATTTTATTAAATTTAATATAATTATTTTTGTACAAAAATATAATGTTCTTAGAAAATCAACTTTAGTGCTTAAACTTAATCCATTTATTTTTTAAATTTTTACAGTGGGTTAACATGATTTTTAGGCACAATGTGGAATTGATTTTGTTGATTTATTATTATTATTTAATTTACACAAATAAGTAAATATATGCGCACTTAATTAAATACAAAAATTTACAAATTATTCAATGCATCATGATATTTTTTCTAAGCTTCTCTAACCACAAGAAACCTACCAAAATTTATCTCATAATATTCAAGGGGTATTTCAATTTATATAATTAATATAAGCCAAAATAGCCATCTTAGCTAGAAAATTAGGTTTAGAGACACAGAGATGTCCTCTGACCTTGAAAAAATCAGAGAACATAGACTCTGTCATAAGGAATAAACTATCAAAATTTCAAGCTATGGTCAGCAATGCTTAGCAATAATGAATTGAAACATCATAGAGAGTATTTAATTAATTAAAAATCAAAGATTCAACAAATAATTTTTATTTTTTGTCAACATTATTCTCCTCTGTTTAATGAGAAAGAGTGTTTTAATTTTATTTTGATGATTTTTCTATGCAAAGATATGAATTTTCAAAGATCTGGCATTTAAATTAGAAAATTCCAGATTTTTCTACTTAAACTAGTCAGTGCCACTTCATCCTATGGCTTGTAGAGATTTAGATGCGTCGCTCCGCTATTCGACGCCGCTAGCTACCTCAGCTCCATTCATCCCGCATTTCATGTATCAAGAGTTCATGCGGCTTGATCTCCTCTGCCCATCAAATAAAAGCGTGATCAGATGGCTCTCCATCATCATCCCCAAGTGACCTAACCTGTAAGACGTTCAACTTAAAGCCCTAGCATCTCCCTCTAGACTCAACCAAACTTCATGGGGTTTGTTTCTGAACTTTCATCTACTCAAGACAAACATATCTATACGGCTTATATGGCATGAAATACAATAAATACGTATGGAGAATCAAAATAGGCTTGGATTAGGGTTAAAGCTTTATATCTTTATCTGGGAGGGGAGGTCTCACTCAGATGGTTGTAACAACTTTAATTAGGTCTAACGAACCTCCATATGAACTCCTAGTCCTTGGTGAATTTTTTAGGTATGATTTTGATCAATGTGGTTTTCAGTTGATGATCTAGAGCTAGGTTATAGGTTGTTTAGGATTGGGCTTTTATGGGGAATCAACTCTCACTCTGGTGATGATGGGGCACAGTTAATTGAACTTTAGTGGACTGTGGAGGAAATTTTGAACTCAAAATTAAGCTCTTAGTGGGAACTCGAGGGGGAAAACAGTGGGATTGAGCTTAGGAGTTCTTGGAGAGTCTATGGAAGCAATTGTAAAGAGTTTGCCCAAGGAATTTGCTTTCACGTTTTTATGGCTGTGGAGGGGGTGGTTTAAATAGAAGAGGCTATGGTGGCTCTTTGGCCAATCTAAGATGGCCAGGGTGTTTCCTAGGTGGAGGGAGGAGAGGCCCTAACAACCAAACAAGCTTAGTCAGCTCAGGTGAGTTCAATTTTGGGTTTTAGCCAACTTGCACTCCTTTGAGGTGACAATTTCTTGTGGCAGAGGTGGTGGCTCACCAGGTTCTAGTCATCTCTCATCTCAAGGGGGTCAAGGGGTGGCTAAATATGATTAACTCGTAAGGGTAAGCAATAATGGTAAAGATATTTCAAGTTTAGGCTAAATATGAAAATCCCATAAATCAAGGGACCATTGGTCCATAGCTCATCTAGTGCAGGCTAGGTGAGTCTAGCCTGGTCGCTAGTGTGCACTTGGTGGCTGGAGTGGTCCTTTATTGGCCAATGTAGCTTTGCTTGGTCAATTTTGGTGCATGGGTTCAATTTGGGTCAAATTATTTTGAAGTTGGGTTTTGGTTAGGCTAGTCAGGACATTGGACTCAATTGATTAATCAAGATGATATAGATGATTGTCACAAAGAGTTTGGAAAAGATTTGGAGTGATATTCAATTTATTTGGAGGGTCAATTTGAAGGATTTTAAAAATTTGATCAAGTTTGGGCATTTGAGTTAAACTTGGGTTTGAGTTTGGCTAGAGTTTGGATAAGCCTAATCTGATCAAGAGTTCAATTGAAGGGTCCAGAGGGATGTTATGAAGAGCTTTCAACATTAATTAGGGGAGTCAATTTTGGGATTTGGGCGTACAATTTGGTGACATTTGGAGACATGGCTAAATTAGGGCAAATTTTGGGGCTTTGGATTTGGGTGAACTTGGGTTGAAACTATGGGTCAATTGGATTGGTATTTGGTCTAAATTGAGTTTGGTCATGTTGAATTTAAGTTTAGAATGAAATTGGGAAAAAATGTAACCGAATTGGTGGACATTTAGAGTTAATTAGGGTAATGGGGCCTTTAAAGGCAATTTGGGTTTTTGGTCGAAAGAGATCAAATTAGTCAAACTGGGTTCAATTGAAAGGTCCAACTTGATTTTGGGGACATTTGAAATGATTTTGAAGGTTTTGGGAAAGTTTGGGCCACCAAGGGTTTTTTTTTAATTTTAGCAATTTGGGAGGTTTTGGGAAAATTGGGTAGTTTCAAATGGTTCGAGATCATTTTTGAACAAATTTTGATATTTTGAGTGAAATTGGGAATTTTTGTCAAACTTAGGGTTTAGGGGTGTTTTGGTAAATTGGGTAGATTTCGAGGGCAAAAGGCTAAGTTAGGTATTTTGGTGAAATTAAGATGCCAACCACCTTATTTGAGCTATGGACTAATGGAATCTCCATTTGGGTCCTCTATGTACTGGTCTTATCTAAACCTTAGCCTAGGGCTAATGGGTCTAGGGGACCATCTACATGAGTCTCCCAAATGATGAGGGATCAAAGTTAACAAGTTTGGATTTAGGGTTGTGAGTGGGGTGTAATGTGCATGTGAATGACAGTGTATAAACTAGCTCAAGACCAACACCAAGAGTAGCTCAAGACCAAGCAATCTTATGGGAGCACTCCTTGAGTTCTCATATAGTGGCCCCACCTACTAAGTGCTAGAGGTTAGGACCGGTATATGGAACTTCAAATTAAGAAAAGAAAAGTTTATAATTTTTAATGGCGTGAGTTCCTTTCTAGCCCTTTAAGAATAGTCAACAATAAAGTTATATGGCTAGACCCTAGGCTACTAAAGAGGAAAAACTAGACCTCAACCAAAAGTGAGGTCAATTGTAAGTGATTCAAAGGAACTAGAAGGATTGTTTGGGAAGGAGATTAAAAATGTGTTGCTTAATTTGTTTAGTTTTGCTTAGTCTTATCCTATAAAATTTATTTATCTATAAATTCATGTGTTTTTGTTTCTTCCCCATGATATTTGAGTAATTTCTCTTGTCTTTCTCCCAGTAATGAGGAATAATTCAGTGTAGTAATCTAGTTTAGTATAAGTTCTTTTAAAATACCATAAACTGTAATCATTCAAAATCTATACTTAATTCACTTATCAATCTTGGCAATTGATATTTTAAATTTTTTTGTAAAACATGGTGAACTAAAATGGGCTATGTTCCAACATTATAAGAATCACATTTATGTAAATTAATAAGGAAAAAAGTTTTGATGGGCATAGAATTTGAGATTTTAAGATGATAGACTAAAATCTCCAATTTGGTCCAGATATTTGGAAACTAAAGCCAGATGTTAGCCCTCAAGTGAGGGGAAGTGGGAATTCTAGAGTGATAGCTAGTATCTTTCTAGCCTAACCACAAGTTTAGGGACCAAACTCTAGATTAACCAATGTTCTTTATGCACTCGAGAGTTGGTAAAGAATATAATTGCTCTTATCTGACACAATACATTAATTATATTTAAATTTATCTTCCTATATGAATTATAAACTCATTGCAAGGGGAAGGATGTTTTATATAAATTTGAACTCTTCATACATTGTTTGTTTAGAGTAGTGGTAACTTTATATTTTAAAACTTTTTTAGATTGTATTGCATTTACATTTTACATTTGCTTAGCATACTTAACATTCCTTTTAATTTTACAGGATTAGATATTACCTAAAAAAACTTGCAATCTTTTCTTATATAAGTTTACTACAATTTAAAGAAGGTTTTATTAAAGTCAATTTTATAAGAGTTTTGCTTAACTCCGTGGTATCGATATTGGTGTTTTTAAAGAAAATCATATATTACTTGAAACAATACGTATACTTGCGTAATACCTCTAGTGTCTAAATCATTTTTACCATTTTTCTATTTTCTATAATATTTAATTTCGCACACTAGCCGCTGAATATAATTTTGGTCAAAGTTTTGGCCATATTTCTGAATTTAAATAATTGTGTAATTAAGATTCGGTTCAAGTGGCAAGAAGGAATTTGAATCCTTACTCCATCTAAGGGGGTCTCAAACATATCCTTGGAATTTGATTTCTTAAAATTGTGGAAAATTGAGGGAATTCTGGAGTTACAAAAAACTTTGGATCTTATGAAAATTTATGGACCATTGCAAAAATGTATGGATTTATAAAAATTTACGGATTTCGATTAATGAAAGTTGTGAAGTTATGAACTTTTTATGAAAGTGTGGATGTTATGAAAAAGTGAAATTGACGAGACTAAAAGTGATTACATTTTGTCAAGTTAGGGGGGTTCAAGTTTTGTTTTTCTTGATTTTTTTTGTTATTATTATTATTTTTTTTTTGGAGAATTTTCTTGAATTTTCTATCATCGTCCTATATATTATATATAATTTTTTTTATACTTTTGTGCTTATTTTTGTTTTTATATACATATTTTTCCTTATATCGTTCTTTGTTCTTTTATCATTTCACAACTAAGAAATGCCCAGCTCAATGACTTTTAAATCAATTGCACAAAGTGGCAATTTCAAAACATGCTAACTTCCAGTAAACTGCTGAGCAAAATATATGCCCAATCTGGTCTAACTCGGGTTAACTCAAATCAACAAAACCACTGGACTAACTTGACCTAACTTGGGTTAATCCAAAGTTAACCCAATAATGAGAATAACTTGATCTAAATCAAGTTAATTGAAAGCAACTTAATCTGAAACTCATTCTTGAACGTGAGAATAAGTTTAATAAGGATCTAATCAAGTATAATCTAACTTAAAACTTGAGTAGTAATTCACATGTAAATTATTTTGGACTTTAAATATGTTTAAAATAACTTAAACTTGACTTAATCATGGATCATTTATTTGAATCAATTCAGTTTAGCCTCTGTTAATTCTAAGTTAATTTCACTTGACAAATGATGAACTCGATATCTCTTCTAAGTTGGTTTAAGGTCAACTAGGTTTAGTTTGACTCCAGTTAAACTAAGTTATTCTAGATTACAAGGATTGATGAAAATCCAAGGGACAACTATCCTAATTCAGGTTAACACGGATTACCTAGAGGATCACTTTGGATCAGTTCAATAAAACTTGAACTAATCCAAAATCAACCTAGACAGGTGATTGGAGGTTAAGTAGGGCTTGATTTCTCATATGAGAATAAAGGCACATTTAACCTTAGTGAGGGATAGTTTGGAATAAAAATATTAAACCAACTTAAGCAAAATGATATAAAATTCACCTTAAAAGCTACTATGACTTAAAATTTAACAAATGAAAAGAAATGCAACTTGGTTTGAGAATGTATTTTGGAAGAGGCAAACCATTATTGCTAACAAATTATCTTTCTATCACTTCTGACTAATCAAATTGTAAACTGCGATGGCCCGGCATGACGAAGCCATGAGATGTTGATCGGACCATCAAAAGAATAATAAAAAAAGACGAGAAAAAAATTAATCAGTTAATAAGACGTAAGCAACATAAATTTTTCAACCCCTAAAATCTGAAAAAGATAATAAAACTTCAATGAAACCTTAATGAATAAAGATCACCAAACGTAACTTTAACTAAGCATATCCTGGTTTACAAAAATCTCTTGGACAACACAATCTGGGTTGCTGACAAAAATCTTTCGGTCATAACAGTTTTAACCACCTCTTAGACTAAGTAAACCAGGGTACCTCAATGACCCCGGGGTGATGGAGTCATGGGCATCATGACATAAAATTTAAAAATTAACAAATAAACTAAATTAGCAAACTAAAACAATTGTCGATTAAACTTTGCATTGCAGGACAACTCAAAATAAAAATCAATTATTGCCCTAGATTTACTTTTCATGTTATTAGAGTGTGCTAATTTAATTTTGTATGAATGGATATTAAAAACTTAGAAAGAAGGATGAACCTCAACTAAACTTAAACCTATAGGATAGTTTGGAATCTTTAGGAATCTACTACCCTTAAGATAAAATGTTGAAGTTTCTTTCTTTAACAACAACACTTAAACTTTTTAAGAATGGATAGTAACCTCAATTGAAAGTTTTCTTAAGTAGTTTTAACTACTTAAGATGTAATTAACTATAAGGGCTTACCCTTGTAGAAAAAGTTAAACCCTAGGTAATATCATCAAAAATCTCTAGTTGACGGGATTTTCTTTTCATGAGGTTCTTGTATAGATATGTCGTTAAAGTGTCTTAAAAATTGACTGTACTTCGGTCAAGCACATTATGAACCTCTTTAGAAGATTCACCTCCTGAAAGTATTTTAGCCCACATTCTTTTTTTGTTTTACCCTGTTATTGTTGTCCTCCTTCCTCCCTAAATTCTGACTTCTCAAGATCATTGGCAAGATCTAAAGTAGAGAAACATTGGGGAAGAAGGGAGATAGAAAGGAATTCAAACTAGTGACTCTACCACAATGACAATGACATGAAGCAAACAAAAAAATGAAGACCGAAGACACTACTTCAGTTAGCACCAATAAAGAAAAAGGAATATATTTATACAAGCATCCTCACAATGTTTGAGATAGGTTGAAGTAACCTTGCCTTCTACTCAGGAAGAAAGGAAGTGAAAGGAAGAAATGAGGAAAAGGTTTAGCGTTGTTTTTCTTGAGGCATTTTCCTCTCCAAAGAGTTCTCTCCTCGGCCTCCAAGCACTACAAAATAAATTAAAATATAATGAGAATGAATGACCCACTTTAGCCTAATTAGTTATGCATTCCCTCTAATATTCTATGAAAATAATCTTTAATCCAACTAGAATCAATGTAATATGTCCATTGAATGGGAAGAGTAAAAATCCCTTACTGTTGAACCATCTAATTACTTTCTCATGCCCAATCCCAGATGCAAGTAGGTTGGATTCGTCCAAAAGTCAACAAAATGAGCCAAATCTAACAATATCATGGCGTGGTAAAGCCGGAAC
Organism: Phalaenopsis aphrodite; assembly: GCA_003013225.1. NCBI lineage: Eukaryota > Viridiplantae > Streptophyta > Magnoliopsida > Asparagales > Orchidaceae > Phalaenopsis > Phalaenopsis aphrodite. The sequence continues at coordinate 754,934 of NEWO01000195.1, read as the reverse complement.
TTGCATAATTACTCTAATCTCTCAATTTAGCTAGCATTGTTACACCAGTATATGATGTAGTCATTCTAGTTCTAGCATGTTCGTGCCATTTTATGGCCAGGTTATGCTTTTTCAAGCCCCACTTCCATGCAAAAAATGTGTGTTGATGACATTTTATGGATGTATTGGATTATGAGAAGCTATATATGAATGAAATATAGTCTCATTACATTCAAATGGTCACCATACATGCAATGCATCAAAAATTGATGACAACAAGAAGGATGGTTGATGTCAATTATGATGCTCCCATGGACCCTATGGAATATGGAGTGATTACAAACAACTGACATCAATCGTATAATGGTGTTGGAAGGTGTAATTCAAGCTGACACACTCTTGAGTTATCATGATCACGCGAATGCTAGGCTGTGTTCTAGCCTAGATGAAGAAGAGTAAGGCTTTCGCCTCCCGATTGAGTGCACTATTAGGAAAGTTGATGGGGGTCTCCCTCAGCTTTGACCGAACTGGAGACATCAAACCCTGTGGCAAGGTGCCTAAAGACCTAATTACAGTTAAGGCCCTCGATCATGAACTCGATGAACTGATCCTTGATCTACCCAGCTAAGCCATATATGTTATTGATTGTCTCTCAATCAAATGGCATCATAAAGCCTCTAATAAACAACATGTCATTCCTAGGTTCCCTAGCATTCGTTAAGATTTATTAGATGACACGGGTGACCATAGGATCAGGATATCATGGTAGCTCTATCCAATACCTCCTCAAGAGGGTGGCGGCAAAAAAACCCTTGGACTCGAAGAAGCTTCTCTCGGGGAGGATATTTTAGTAACGGTAAGATTATACATACCTCTATGTCGCCTCCCGACTTATGAAACAGTATTAATCAAACCCTTCTTTATTTGGTAAGGTCGGCCTCATTTATATTCCTGGAGTCATAGTCAGAAAATAGGGAGAGAAAATTTTCTAAATGGAAGGAAGAATCTTGTAGGTCTTCACTGCATAAATCAAGATGTACGGAATCATTAGTTTTTGTCTTATTTATAGATGATCAAGAATGCTATGCAAGGCTGCGTGGCACCAATCTTGGATAAAAACTCCTTCGGGTTGTCATAAATGCATTTTACGTGAGGCAACACGACACCACCTATTAGGGCTGGGGCGCTCCATTACTCGAAGCCCCTGTGCATTACGCTCATATGGAATTCAGTTGCAGGCAAGCCACAACGCCATAAGCTGTAGCAGATTTTTTCTGGAATGGGTATTATCATATGCAGGGACACAGTGCTCGACATCGAGGGCACCGTGGGACCGTGCCCTAATTTGACATTCTGCTTTTTGCTCGGCTGATCGTGCATGCATAATCCCAAAAACATTTCAAAATGACACAGCAACTTCAGAACTGGCTAAAACTGACACCCACATACACCAAACCAGCTATTTTTAATAAATATAAAATTAGAGAATGTCAAGTTATATTGCTTCAATAACACAGCCAAGAACAAATTAAGGTCAACATGAATGAACTTATCCTTTTCGATTAATCAATTCCTCTCGTCCACCACGATCCATACATTTTGGCCAATCAAACATGACTTTGTACGAGCTTTCCAAAATACAATATTATACAAATAATCAACGCCATGATCTCAATTTTCATTCACGATTGAATTCACATTTTTTGAAAACCAATAAAAAAGTGAATCTAAAAAGACTAAAATTGAAGCGGGGGATAAAAATCGAAGTAGATCACAACGGGGAATGTTCAAAGCTCTTAGGTCATATATTAAAAACTCTACAAAAGGATTTGGATTTACAAGCATAAAAAAACAATTAATTAATAAATTCAGTAAAGTGGTTTCAGATGCACATAACATAATATTTTAATAAAAATAAGGAAGATTTAAATACAGATCTCTCAATTCTATGTATTTACATATTTACGTGTTAAACTATTTTTTACGTACATATCCATTTTTCTATGTTTGAAAAGGTGTACTTAATTGTTAGACAAGTAAAAATATGGAATAGGTGGAATGCGCCCTAGACCAACGAAATCGAAAAATAGAGAACGAAAGAGAGCGAGACCGAAGACCGATGACTCGGATCCACCGCTCTTCAAGTCAAAAGCTGAACCTGTGTTTCAAAATAAATTTCAACTTTATTTTTTAAGACATTCGAGTAAATTACATTACGTTTTGACTAGTCAAATTTAAATCACTAATTTCATCAAATACTTATTTACACGTTGTTATCTGGCGGTAAATTTTCTTAAAATTAATCTTTAGACCAATAAATGACTTGAGACGACAATTAAAGAAATAAATGAATAAATTTTGCATATCAAATGTACGTTTTTCCTTCCTTTTTCATATTCATGCCTTGTGCTGATTCATTGTACTTCTTTCCACTTTAAATGAGTACACGAGCAGAGCTACTGGGGATTGGTGCATGTGGCCCCACCTAACCCTCCCAACAAATTATATATATTTATATATAATTTAATAAGATCATAAGTAATCCCCACCTACTCGATCTCAATTTTGTAAGCTTGAAAACATATACACAATACATACATAAATAAACAAGGAAACATGGATTAAACTAACAACCCCTCTAAATGTATAGACATCATGCAATCCAAATAGATTCAAACTAGTCAGTGATGTCATCCCTTTTAAAGAGCTGTAGTATGTGACATTCCGCCATCTCCAACCAAGCCAATCATGAGAAATAAGATTCTAGTGAAGACTAGAAAGAAGAAAAATAATCCGAGGGATTAATCTAAAAAGTTCCATTACATTTCATAAAGTGTTAGAAGTGACAAGCTTTAAGATTATTTTAGCATACACAGAAACATTCTAGAATAATGTATATGTAAAGTGTAATGTAGAATTATCTAAAAATTAATCTATTCTAATGTGATCTAGAAAGTTCTCTAGGACTTGAGGGAGGATTATAAATAAAGGTTCATTTCAATTATTTGGAATCAACCAAGAGTTCCCAATTAATCAAGTGTATAATCACTCATTCCCTAGCAAAGTGTTCATTTCTTTCAATAACATCTCATTCTTTTCCATAGAGTTCTTGAGTTTCCAAGTCCAAGAAATGCAAGGATTGGGTTGACCTAGTGCTTAAGAAGAGCACTACGACCCGACGGGTGACTGAAGAAATGTATTTTCGTGACAGTTAGTATAAGAGACAAGGTTAAAGGCATGACAAAGATTCTCAAAGAGCATGTCATGAAGTCTAAGGTCACAAATGTGGAATCACATCAATAAGGATGAGGTCGTGAAGGGCAACGGGATCTTGCCGCATCCAAATCACATGGGAGGTCTAAGAAACTCATACATGACTTTGGTTCGCACCTTGCTTGGTTAGAGGAAGCTATGAATGTAATGGAGGCTCAAATAGAAGATCTAAGCTAGAAGTTGGATGACCTTAAGGAGGAGGAAATCACCATATATTAAACTTTCAGAGGTATGACACAACAACTTAAGAAATCTTTGAATGACCAATTGACAAAGATGCGAGAAGAGATAAACAATAATCTCACGAAAAAGAGATGGTCATTCAATATTTTTATGCAAGGAGATGTATAGTTATGCAAAAGAGTCCTAGCAATATCAACCAACTCCCAAATATTTAAAGTCAAACGCATTGACGTGACAAAACCAAAAAGTTTTTTAGGAGCACAAATTGCCAAAGAAGTGGATAACTTCTTATGCGGGCTTGAGCAGTATTTTGGAGCCATTGGCATTACGGATGAAGGCGCAAAGATCCAATTCACATTTTTTTCGTCTCTTTAGCTCCACTATGCTTTAGTAGAGAAGAAGCCTAGGAAATAAAAAGAAAGGTATGTACATTGTATCTAATTTGAATGACTTCAAAAAGGAGCTAGAAATGTAATTTTATCATGAGATGCAGGGAATGAGGCTAGAGCACGATTGTGAAGGCTCAAACAAATAGAATCGATTAAGTAGTACATTAAGGAGTCACTAGTTTGGTTCCTGAAACATCAGAGATGTCAGACAAAGATGCTCCCTTCAATTTCATGAGTGGACTCCAACCATGTGCAAAGAAAGAGCTTAGGAGGTGTGAAGTGCAATATCTTGCTATTGCAATTATCGTCGTTGAATGCTTAATTGCCTATACAAAAGAGTCCACAAAGCCCAAAGATAAGAAGATTATCTATGTCAAAAATGGGGAAGACAAGGGTCACTTCAAGGAAAATACAAGCTTTTAATCAACCTTATTCAAGGGAAAAGATAAAGAAAATCTAAATAACAACAAAACTAAGCCAAATAACTATATTTTCCTCTATAAGTAGACCAATATGTGACTTCTCCATCATTCCAATGGATAATTTTAAAATTGTTCTTGAGTTAGATTTCATGGATGATATAAAGGCATTTGTAATACCCTTCGTCAATAACATGAGCATTATGGCAAGAAATCATGCTTTTGCTCTAACAACAATAAGAACTAAGAAGCAAGAAACTAAGATGTTATCAATCAACCAATTTTGGAAAAACATCTGACAAGAGGAGGAAAGCTACCTAACTATTCTTCATAATTCAAATGACGAAGAACCAAAGCCTGAAGAAGACATGAAAAGAGAGGTAGCAACAATAATTGATGAGTTTAAAAATGTCTCACATATAGAGTTACCAAAGAAACTACCACTTAAGAGGGACATAAACAATCATATTGGTTAGGGACCAGGAACTAAGTTGCTAGCCATAAGAACTTATTGTGTGATGTCACTCTCCCTTATAACCAAATATGAGGGAAAAGCCTACCAGCTTTTGAGTTTGCTATGTCTGGAAGCAAACAAAAGAAGTTGTTCCATGTGTCATTATTTTAAGACTACTAGAAGGATGAAGACGTAGGTGATACACCTAAAATATATAGCATTTATGCACACACTTTTATACTTATTTTTTAGATATTGCGTTTTAACGAAAGGTATTTATGTCTTTTTATTTCAAGTACATTCAAATGATAAAAAATGGTGTAAGGAGTGAATAAGGATGAAATTTGGAACAAAAATGAAGAAGTTGTGCAAAAGAACTGTGGGACCTAAACGCCAAGAACTGGCGCTTAAGTGCCATGATAAATGAGAATGTCTCGCCTAAGCACCACATACCTTGGGCTTAATCGTCAGAGGTTGTTACTTGATAATTCAATGAATTTGGACAAATTTTTGAAAAGGTTTTTGAAGCAACTCTTAGTGAAAACGTGGGATATGGTTAATGAACACGAAAATACATTCAATTGGCTTTCAAAAGGAGGCAAATCTTGGAAGATTCATTGAATGTGGATAGATTTTGAAAAGACACCAAGACACCTTTTGGAAAATTATAAAAGAAGACTTGTATTGGATTGAAGAACTCTCTCCTACATTTTCCCTATTGCCCTAGAGAAACTCCTACACACCTACTATAGCCATGCCACTGACGCCTCTCTCTCATAAATTAATTAGGATACATTTTAGAGACAAGAAGAGAGGAGTTGTACTGTGTGAGTAGAGAGCATTGTAAGAGAAAGGAAGAGATGAGATTCAAAGGAACTTCAAGAATTTGTTGGAGATGATTTAAGATATATTTTTATCTTTGTGACTACATTTGATTTTAATTTAGATTTTGTGTTTGTTTACATGATATCTACTTTTAAACTTAAGTGAGGTTGTGTTTTCTCTATGAATTATGGGTAGTTTTATTTATCTATTTCCTTAAAATGATAAGTTATTAAGTATTGGATGAAAGTTGTGTGAAGTATTAATCTTTAATGTTGGAATAAGTTGTGATGATTTTAAACCTTGTACTTCATTTACTTCTTGATTTGGCCATTTAAAATATTAATATTTGTTGTGAGAACATATAAGATCTGTGATAATATTGTCTCAGTCAACTAATGATAAGAATCACATGAGATAGTATGGATGGGAATGTAATTCATATGGTTGAGTGTAAATAAAAAGGAAAATAAATTTTGAAGGGTGTAGAATTATAGGACTTTAGAGTGGCAGACTAAATCCCCCAATTTGATTTATAGTTTTAGGTTTTGATACAAGATGTTAGCCTCCATGTGGAGGGAATAGAGGGAACACTAGAGTGACAGCTAGTATCTTCTCTACCTCAAGATTATTCAAACTTAAGATTAGTCAATGTTCTTTATAGCATCTCTAGTAAGAGTAAAGAATAATATCACTCCTGTTTGACACAACACAATTTGAATACTTCCGCAGCAAAATTCTTATACTTGTTACTGATTCAAGATAAAGAAAAATATAATTTATTTATATTTCCTTCATCTTATAAATATCTAGTTAAATTTAGTTAGTTGTTTACATTATTTTGAATTATATAAAATTATAAAACAAAATTGAACTTTCATTCCTATTATAGTTTCTATAGTTTGAGTAAGAATATTCTACAAAGTAGAATTTGTTGTGTAATTTATTCTCACATATTTAAAGATAGAAATTCTCCTTGTGTGTTCGATATTCAGGGTTTAATAAAAAAATCTCATATTACTTGATAACGATACATATACTTGCGTAGTATCTCAAATTTAAATATAATAATTGCATACTTATTTGCTTCGACGTAAAGTATTTAGTGTCGTTGCAAAGTAAGAAATATAAGGAAAAATTAAGATTATAACTGCATACATCATACTATCATATAAAATCAGGATCAGTAGGCAACCAAGAAAAGAAAACATATAGAATTTAGAGGAGATCCAATACTTGTTAAGCTCCCACCACAACAATTTAAAAGAGCTTTGAAAGGTACATAAAGGATTAGTACAGATATACCAATAGCCTTCTAAATTAATTAAGCAAGTAGAATTAAGCAAGTAGGAAATGACTCTCATAAACTCAACCCTTCATCAAATTTGAGAATGAATCTAATCCTTAAGTGATTTTATGAGTACATAAAAGATTCATTAAAAGGAATCTCTAATCGAGTGCAAACAAGTGGATTCACTTCTTTTGATAAGAAAGTAGATTAAATACTTGCTAATCAAATCAGTTGTCGATAAGGAATATTAAACCATAAGAAATACCACAACAAGTGGAATTGATTACTTGATGGTGAAGCTTAACACTTGAAAGAAAGATTCAGTAGTATCAGGAGCATGACACATTGAGGGTATTAGGAGCTTAAGTGGAGAAGTTTGTCACACTCCACCGGCTCCAAAGTGGTTAACAAGCCAACCATTGGAAAGAAGATTCTTGAGAAGAGCAAAGCTTCAAGAGAATTCTATGATTGTCAAAAAAGTTCTGAAATCTTGTATATCTATAGAATAATGTAGAATTATCTAAAAATTAATCTATTCTAATGTAATTTAGAAAATTCTCTAGGACTTGAGGGAGACTATAAATAGATGTTGTTTTACCTCATTTGAAACCAACAAAGAGTTCTTAAGTAACCATGTGTGTAATCACTCATTCCTTAGTAAAGTGTTCATTTCTTTCAACAACCACTCCATACATCTTTTCTATAAAGTATTTGTGTTTCAATGTACAAACAGTTCAAGGGTTAGGCTGACTTCATGTTTAAGAAGAGCGCTAAAGCCGCACAGGTGACTAGAGAAAAGTTTATCCATGACAAGAATCTGATTATTTTTTGGATGCAATACTAAGATCCTATTTGAGAACGAGGTTATGCTTTATTATGTTACAATGATTAAAGGCATAATCCTTTATGCTTGTTTGGTTCATCAGGTCTTTATGAGTAAGGGTGTAAACAAACCGAACACGAACGAACAGTGCTCATGTTCGTGTTCGATTCGTTTGAAATATAGTTTATTTGAAATAGGCTCGTGTTCGAAATTGTTCGTGAAAGGTCTCTTTATGTCCGGTTCAAAATTTGTTTAAATTGTTCGAATTGTTCGAATCATTCAAATTGTTCGAATTGTTCGAATCGTTCAAATTGTTCGAATATGTTTGAAATATTCGAAATGTTCGATTTGTTCGAAACGTTCAAAAATTTTCATTTTTTTTATATTTTTTGAATTGTTAAATAGACAAATTTAAATATTAATTCTCATAACACATAAAAAATGCCACCATTTTAACTTTTAAAAATTGAAATAACTCTAAATAAAATATATAAGAATTATTAATTAATTCTCAAATTACCAAAAATAATAAATGAAAAACTTCAACAAAACCATCTCTTCATCATTAGTCAAACAAATAATTTCTTACATAAAAAGCTAATGTTCAAATTGTAAATTCAGTTCAATTTTCAGAGCTCTGTGAATTTGAAATCAAATTTCAAATTGTAAATTCAGCCTGCATTCACTTCTCTCAATCTCCTATAAGCATGTTTAGTAATTACTACAGCTGTAATAAATTCTACTCCACATTGGGTTCGAAGACTCAAATGACATCCTCTGGATTAATTCATGGAGCTCAACCATTAATCCATGCTTGCCCAAAAGCTCTTTCTGTAAGAAAATGAACAAATCAACTTCAGCTTCAGGCAAATGTAAATGTCTAATACATATATAAGTATGTTACGATAAGTATGAGTCAATGCACCTGATCATATTCTTTGATATTTACAAACTTTCACCAATGTTGTTCAAAACAAAAGAAGTGAAACAGCTTTACTCAATCAAACTATAAATGCATACTCTATGGGTATAAAAGCAAATCCAAACTCATGCAAAGGGTAAATAAGTAGAATATCAATCAAATTGGCATTGATGTAAGCTTATATATGGTATACCTGCAATAAGTAAACAAATATATGTTCAAAATCCTCCGCACTCTAATAAAATCATGATAATTAGATGTCTCAAAGAACATCAAATGATTCAAAATTGTTTCCCTCAAAGAACATCTAATAGAATCTAAGGAAATTAAAAAGGGAGATTTACATACATATCACATGGTTCAACTCATTTAGTGGCAACCTTGTATCCATATATGGGTTGATTCAAAAGCCTACCATAGCCCAGACTTGATAATTTCAACACAAGGAAAATTTTCATCTTCAATTCAAGATCAATCAGGGATTCATTATCACGCTTCTCGAATTTGAGAACAAGAAACAATCTCTAAAAGTAAAAAAAATGGGAAATTTAGAGGCAAACCATTGAATTCTTAAGCATTTAAACATCACATGGTCCTCCCTATTTAATGGCAAACTTGCAAGACTATATTCGTTGCCTGGGAAGCCTCCCCACAGACCATCCTCAATGGTTACAGTGCAAGAAAAAATATCATATTTATTTCAAAATCAATCAATGATTCATCAACACTTCCCTAAAATGAGGAAAAAAATGAAATCTAAGAAATAATAATGGGGCATTTACATACATACTACTGTATTCTTACATTTGAACTTCACATGACTCATTTTATTTAGTAGCAGCCTTGCATGTACATATGGCCATCTCGATAGTTTCATCACAAGAAAAAAATCCATGTTAGGAATAAATAACATTTCATTACAAGAATTTAATCAATGATTAAAAGTGTATTACAGTTTAATACTTCCCTACCAAACTGCAATATGCATAAGACATTTCCTGCACCACAATTAAAGACATTAACAATGCACCCAGATAGATTATAGAAATAAAACTAATCAACCTTAACAAGTTTATCCACTAGAAACAAAGCCAACATAATTAAAGCAATCAATTGAAAGCTTTAACTAATCAAAGCAATCAAATGAAAGCAATCAAACACTGCTCTTCCTGCAAGGTTACACCAAATGAAAGCAATCAAATGAAGCTTAGCAGAACTACAGGTTTAGCTTTGAATATCATTTTCCATTGAGTCTTAGCAGAACTACAGAAATGTTAAAATTATAAGATAACTGACAAAAACAAAGAAAGGTTGTCAGTAATCATTGGTTTGCAACATAAACTTAAAACAAGAGAGTGATAGGACTCATTAGAAGAGACAAATTAAAACCTAAATGATTTGGATTCTACTGTATTAAAAATTCCTTATAATAGCCTATGTATAGAAACACGGTAATCTGTAAGGCAATTCTTCAAAATCTCAAAATTCACATTTCCTCGGTAGTGATCTTATACAAATGCAATAAAACATGCAAAAAGACAAGTCCTAGACAAAAGATAACTTTCCATGTAGGAAGGGTGAATTGTGGCTTCAAAATTATAATCACAATAAAGTATCTATCAACTTCATCATAGACTTGTTAACAATTTGGGATCAACTAATCATGTCAAATCGATTACCAAAAAACTGAAAACAGGCACATTGAGCTCATAAGGACCAATTAAAATTAAAGGAAATTGGCCATGAATCAAGCCACACTTTCCTCTGCCTTTCCCTTGACTCCAACATACAAATTATGAAGAACACTTAGACATCCTTAAATAAGGCATGAATTACACTAAGCTTTCAAAACTTCTTATATAAGCCATCATTTCTATCACGTACCAAAAATTGAAGTTTTTGTGTTTGCACCGACAAATTACGCATTCAGTTTGTAAGGATATATCGTGGGCATAGAGTTAACATTTCATGTCCCATTAGTGAGGGTAAGACTTTATGATATGTACTTAAGTAATGAATTACAAACTTTCATAAATACTTTCATAAATAATTGCAATTGAAGACCTCATCAAGCCTTCAATTGAAGACCTTTGCAATTGAAGGCCTCATTAAGAGACAACATAAATAAATATTTCTAGCAAGCCAACATGCCAAGATGCAGGTTAAACTGCCACCATTGTAGGTTAAACTGTCACCATTGCACAAGCACGACTACCATTGCACATTGCACATTACCACATCCTTTTAAGGTTATAACAGTCCAGCATGTTTTATAGGTTAAACTGCCACCATTTCACAATACCACATCCTTAAGCAAGCCAACAAGCCTTCATGCTTTATTAGCCAATATAGCTCTCTAATGCACATCACACATCCTTAAGCAAGCCAGCAAGCTACCATTGCACATTGCACATTACCACATGCTTTAAATTTGTAAAGACAACTTTACGGTTAAACTGCAAGACCAGCTGGCTAAAAGCCAATATAGCTCTCTAATGCAGAAGTTGAGCTATTGTCAAACAATCCTCTACAGAACATTTTTTCCAATGGTATTCCCAAATACAATTTGAAACAGGACAATGCTGAACCTAAAAAAGCATAAATTCCCAATGGTATTCTAGAAATTGAACTATTCCCAAAGGTAACTTTACAGTAATGCAGAAATTGAGTTATTCCCAAAGATAATGCAGAAATTGATTCTTTAAAGGTAAATGCGACTTTACGATAATGCAAATATTGAGCTAAAAAAAATATAACAAAGCAGTCCACATGCTTTAAATTTCTAATGGCAAATTTACGGTCAAACTGCAAGACCAGCTGGCTAAAAACCAAAATAGCTCTCTAATGCAGAAATTGAGCTAAACAAAATATAACAAAGCAGTAGTACATCAAATGTGTATATGTACCAGTGAATTCTTGTACATTTAAAATAACCTGTTTCAATGTCAATCAAATGATTCATCATCTCCCTAAACAAGAAACAAGAATCAGTTCCTAGTTCCTACAAAAACATTATAGACAAATAGCAAGTGCTACCTACAAAAACAACCTTTATGTTCATACCTTAAAATAATAGCAGTCTTCCATGTCTATACAGGCTGCCAAAAATGCTTAATGGTAATGTCATGAATAATGTCATGAATATCAATTGTGAAAATAATAGTAAGTGTCTATTAAAGTTCAAAGCTACAATAATAATTTAAATTCTTAGCAATGAATATAATGATAACGTAGACTTGGCTAAGTTGGTTTCATATGTTTGGAAGTTGAATATGAAGTTTTTCCTCATCAACAATCTCTTGCTGAAAAGAAATAATGAAAAAAAAAATATTAATTTCTATTATTGTGAAAAAATCAAATACACTAGAAAGCAGAAGAAGATATACTTAATTAAAAGATTATCGTTAATGTCTTAGTATTTTGTTGAGTAGATCAAATCCAACTAGTTGCATAAATCAATGCATTAACAATTTTAGGAGATAAACAACTTCTGTAATCATCCAACACCCTACCGCTTGCACTAAAAGCTGATTCTGATGCAACTGCGGTGGTAGGTATTGATAGAATATCTCGAACCATAATAGAAAGTTGGGGATACTTCAATGTATTCATCTTCCACCAATCGAGCACATCTAAAGTTTTACTAGAGCACACAAATAATCCCTCCTCAAGATTACTTGTAAATCAGGTTTTGATGGTTCCACAGAACCAGAAGCTACAATAAAATCTTGAAACTCAAACATTGCGTCAAAATGACTAGAGGAACTCATAGGATCAATTGTAGATGAAGATCCTGCATTTAAAACATTACATTCAACAATATAATCTGCATATATTTCCCATAAGGCATCTTGATCTATTTTAAGATTTTGGTCAACCTCATCACGTGAGTATATCTTCGGGAATGTGTAGCTAATAAAATTTAATTTTAATCTAGGATCCAGAATTGCTACAATAGACATAAGAAGATTACATTCCCTCCAATATTTGTTGAATTTTACTTGCATACTCATAGCAATATTCCTCATGTAATCATCTTCAGACAATGACTCTTCAATCAAAATCATCTTAACATGTAAAACTGCAGGTAAAAATATATTAGCAGTAAGATATTGTGTGCTAGAGATTATATTTGTAACATTATTGAAAACTGAGAGAAATTTTCTGATTTTCTCATATTTCACCCATTCTGAATCAACAGGCAACCATTTATAGTTACTATCTCTTATTTCATAGTGACAAAAAATATTGCAATAAATAAATGCAGACTCCAATATGTTGAAAGTTGAGTTCCATCTTGTGGAAACATCAATGGACAGTGACCTTTTAGTTGCAACACCTAATTGTTTTGCCGCCTCTACAAACTTATGTAATCTTGCAGGGGATTTTTTCAGATATTTCACCGACTCTCTGATATTTTGGATGATTTCATGAACCTCCTTTAGCCCATCTTGGACCATTATATTGATAATATGTGTGCAACATCTGATATGAGTAAAAAAATCATGGAAGTGCAACTTTCCGCGTGATTGAAATTTTGATTTTAATGAACTAGCAGCCATGTCATTATTACTCGCATTATCTAAAGTAATTGTAGATATTTTATCCAGAAGATTCCACTCCAGCAAGCACTCACAAATTGTATCACAAATGTAAGTGTCAGTATGTGGAGGCTCTAACTCAATAAAGTTGATAATAACCTTCTTCAACTTCCATGTTTTATCAATATAATGGGCAGTCAAACACATATATCCGATAGTCTGATAAGAGGTCCAATAGTCTGTAGTTAATGACACCCTACGAACATCTTTAAGGCGAGATTTAATCTTTTCTTTCTCGCACTCATAAACTTTCATGCAATCATTTTTTATTGTGTTTCTTGAAACACTTTGAAAGTTAGGATTCAACATTTTTAACAATATGTTGAACCAAGTATGTTCAACCATCATGAATGGATACTCATGTAAAATTATCATTTTCGCAATCAGCTCTCTTATGATTTGTTGATCATAATTCTTGGGATCATAGAAAATATGAATCTCTGAATCACCCTGAACTTCTAAAGGCAAGAAGTTCTGTAACTTTTATCTCTTGTCTGAGAAGTCAACTTGTTGTTGACTATTTGCTTTTATCTTAACACATTCCTTAACATGCCTAAGAAGTTAAGAGGTTGTACCTGACTTGAGTTTAAGTATTTTCACCCCACAACAAGCACATTGAACATATGAAACTTCGACCCCCTTAGAGTTTGATTTAACATCTATAAAATACTCTCACACAATTGATTTTCTCTTCCTGCCTTTCGTAACTTGTATTTCAGTACTAGTGCTCCCAACAGTCAGTTCAATAGGTTGAGAACTACCAATTTCTTCTTGTGTTGCAAGTGGCAATTGTTCGTCATTTGATACAAACTGAGAATGCTCAACATTTAACATTGTAAATATCTATACAAAAAAATATAATATCAAATGATGTGTAGGCAAGAAAAATTTTGCAGGATAATAAAACATAAGTGTATGCCTTCCAAATGAATCCTGTAAGCATTTCATACACTATCATTTGACTTCTAATGAGATCCCAAATAAAAAATGCAATTTAAAAGCAATAAAATCATTCATATCGAATTACTTCCATTCAGGCATTAATATTCCTCCAAATGCTTCCAAAAAAGATTTGAAAGCAGGAAATACAAGAGCATTGCATTGATATTTGTACGCATAAAAGAAAATACAACAACATAATAAGCAATAAAATCATTTTGATTGCTAGCTTGAGACACGGTGCATATTGGTGAGTGAAAAGAAAACCTTATTCTGATTCTACCTCTTTCAGTATAAAGAATATGAAATCTTTTCTTTTTAACAGAATCAATACGCTGAAGTCTGTGGAAGATATTTTGGAAGCTGCAGCTTAGGATAAATCTTGAAATATTAAGAATATTTATGCCCAAAAATATGACAAGGAACAAAACGAAATAATATTTTCAAATTTCACATTCTGCCAATATCCCAACAATTGAGATCCAATCTACATCTCTTTATAAAGCATGGTTGTAACATCCACAAGAGCATTGCTCATGTAAAAGGGAAGCTAAATAGAATAAAATAGATTGGTTGAAATAGAAATATGAAAGCTAGAAACAAGATGGGTTGCTTCACAAATCCACTCATGAAACATTTGTACACATAAAAGAGCATTGCATATTAAACTAGAAGATACAAGAGCATTGCTCGTATATACCAACCTGAAATCTTTTATAACTTGCATATTTATCAGTTTATTGAAATCTGGAAGATACAATTAAACTAGGAACAAGAATCAGTTCCTAGAAAAACATCATAGATAAATAGCAAGTGCTGCCTAGTGCCTACAAAACATTCTTTATGTTCATACCTCAAAATAATAGCAGCCTTCCATGTCAAAATAATAGCAACCTCCCATGTCAAAACATTATTAGGCATTTACCTCAAAATAATGTGAATAATTAATGAAACATATGAGTACCACCTTCTCAAACAAATCAACATTAGAAGTTAAAATCTAATATTTCATAAAATGTACAAGTCAAATTCTAGATAGATGAATATTTTTGACCAAAAATCTTGGTAGCAATGGGATGATGACTTAAAAAGAAGTCATTAGGTCCATCAGACAAAGTCTGTTGAACATGATAAATTGTGATTATTATCAGATTAACACATCTATTCCTAAAATCTTGTGTTGGACACTTAGCTACACTTACTAATCTATAAAGTTATCATAATACAAACACCAGAAATTTCAAATAAATTATCAATAAATTGGCAATAAGCCTATATTTCAAAGTGAAAATTAATTGGGTAGATAACTTCACTTCAACTTATATAACAAGCTGCGGTGAACATTGTCAATGCTTAAATAAAAGTTCCTCATTCAAGATACAATCCTTTCTAATAATCTAAAGCTGCTTCTGCAAATATCATGCCACCAAGCCTTGCTTTATGAAAAGAAGCATACATAAATGAAAGAAGCAGAAACAAGGATCTACAAAATAGATAGTGAAACTTAGAACGATTCAGTCCCACCAATGGATCTACAAAATAGAAATCTACAATATATGAAAGAATCAGAAACAAGATTTCAAATGTTTAGCAGTTAAAAAGAAATAAACCTAAAAAATACTCAAAGATGAAGCCTAGGTTTCACTCAAAAAACCTGAGTTTCACTCCCAAAGAAGACAAACAGATAGATTTAACCTAGGTTTCACTCAAAAAACCTAGGTTTCAATCAAAGAAATAAACATATAGTCAATATGAAGACAAACAGATCTACATTTAACCTAAGTTTCACTCAAAAAAGAAGAAATAAACCTAAAAAAAGTTATAAAAATTTAACCTAATAGATAAGCATGAAGATAAACTTGAAATGTTAAAGAAAATATACTTAAAAATGACGTCTCGGTGGCCTTACAAGCAACCAAGCAAGAATATCGAGCACTGAAGCAAGAATATCGAGCACTGAAGCAAGAATACTATGGAAGACAAATAGAAGTAGAGATCAGAGAAAGAACACAAACATTCAACCCTAAGCTATCGATGACGAAGCTTTTTGTGGTTTTGACGCGAGGAAAGAGCCGGCCGAAAGCTTGGGAGCGTCGAAAGCTTTTCGAGAGGGGATCGAAAGGATGACGAATCACGAACAAGCCGAACAGTAGGGTTAGAGATTGCGGTTTTTAGCTTTTATTAATATATATAAATAATATTTTATATTAATTATAAAACTTATATTATATAACTATATAATATTTATATTACTATTTACTAATAC
>NEWO01000195.1:694161-722496 GCA_003013225.1 Phalaenopsis aphrodite | reverse complement strand
TTCAACAAATTTAAGTAAGCCCAAATGTGCTCTCAAATGTTCAAAATCTTGTAAAGGTGTTTGGGGAGTTACCTTAAATAACTTTAGCATCTCCTAAACTATTTCAAGTTCATGTGGTCTTACTATATTGTTGAATAGATCAACTCTGGTAAGTTAAAGTTTTGCTTCAACGTTTTTAGTTGTGCTCATTTTTCATGTTTCAATCAACCCATGATTACGGCAAGTAGTGACTTCTTTAGAGTCATGTTTGAGGTTATTGTGGGTTGTCACCTCTAGAGGTAAGCTTAATCACCTAAGGGAATTTTTTTCTCTTCTCAATTAGGCTTGTGCTTATAGTGTTTTAGAAATAATTATGTTAAGTTATATTCTTTCTTTTCTAATCCCTTTAAATGATTTTAGATCAAGCCTAGCTCACTGCCAAGACTTTAGATCTCACAAGGATAAACTTGACATTTGATAAGTGTCATGAAATGTGTTTAAATCTTAGTAAAAAATAAATAGCAATTAACCTTTAATTTGGGACTCTAAATTAGTGAATTATCTTCCAAACCACAATAATTTAAAATAAGTACAATTTTAACATTTTGTAGAAAATAGTGTGAATTAGTTTCTACCCTTTCACGCTCGTGTTTTAATCATCTCAGAGGATTTATTATCATAAATATTACCCTTTTACTCTATGGTTTGATGTAATTTTTAATTAAAGTACAAAATTCTATAATTACAATTTTACCCCTAAAGTTTCCTACCCGATAACTCTTTTAGTTTATCTCAAATGACCATAAAACTTTGTTGACCCATCACTCATAGGGTAATTGAAACATTAAAGAAGAATTTAGAAATTTCAATCTTTTATTTTGTTTCTTATAACTATTTTGGTTGAAAATAATGAATTTCTAATGTTAATTAATTTGATTAACCAAAACATGTTTACTGTCCTTAGGAAAATTTTGTTGTTTCTTATAATTCAGAGGACAATACATAATGATTTTCATGAATTTTTAAATTATAATTTAATTTTTATGATTTTTAGTTTATTTTATTTAATAAATAAAGAGAAAAAATATATATATATTTTACTTTTAAAATTAATTTTTATATTTTTAATTAATCTTAATAACTTTAGAGAATTTACAAAAAATTATTCTATATTTTTGTGTTGTTTTTATGATCTTCTTTATAATTATTTTTAGTAAAAAATATGGAAAAATACATTTAACTACATAAAAATAAATTTTTATAATTTTAAAAATTTGTAGGAGCATTTCTTAGCTTTCTTCTTCAACAAGGAGTGATTTGTGACATTGTGAGATGTATTTGTATTTTTGTTATTATTATATATTTAAAATTGATAAATACTTAAAAAATTCTTTTTTTTTTTTAACTTCATCTTTATTTTTCCTAAGTGCCTCTGGTTTTAAGGAGCACTCCAAACAAAATTTTGTAATTTTTTCATTTTAATTTATTTTAAGAAATCATTTTAAGCCAAAATTACTAATTTTCTAGAAAATATATTTTTATATTAAAAACAAGCTTTCTAACTTTGAATTTTTTTATGGGGGCATCTTAGGGTGGTTTCCTTTAATCAGGATTATTTTTTTTAATTTTTAGTATTATGTTTACATATTTTTAAAGTTTGTTAATTTTTAAATATTAAAAATACTTAACTATACATTCTTTATTTTAAATGAAAATTTTATTTTTCCTAAAATCTGTTGACCATAGTGAACTCAACAAACTTGATTTCATATTTTTTTATATTTTTATTATTCCTAATTTTTTAATTAAAGAAATGGAGATATTTCTACAAAATGGACTTTTTATGCTAGAGGTGTCCTCTTACTTTGGAAAAAATTAAGGAACATTTCTAGTTTCATTAAATATAAGCCTTAAAATTTTCATGTTAGGGTGATTAATATTTAAACACTTATGAATTAATTAAGGTTTAGGGTTTTTAGTTAATTTAAAATAAATTATTTAATAAATAATTTTTATGTTTTGGTCCATAAAATTCTCCTCTATTCATTGAGCGCAGAGGTATTTTTATTTTCTTTTTGCAATTTTTCTACCCCAAGATATGAATTTTTAGTGTTAAATATCATTTTATTTATTTCTTTAATTCAGAAATCCACTAATTTTCTACTTATCCACATCAGTGCCAAGTCATCCTAGGCAGCTCCGAAGCTCCATGTGGCATTTTTTGATTGGTTGTGCTTTCCTCCTCAGCCGCTGACTCGACAAACAATTCACGTTTCGTTGGATTGCCCGACTTGATCTCCATCGATTATTCGATACACACACGAATGGATGAAATCTGTTGATTGTCCTCAATCGCTCTAACCCAAGAACCATTCACGTTCTAATCCGAAGTTCTCGCTTGATACTCCACTAAATTACATGGGATTTGCTCCTACACCTTCATCTAAGTGAGAAGAACATATATATACAACTAGATATGCATGGAATGTAAATCTTCTTTACAAAGGTTCAAACTGAGGTAAAAATGAAAAGTTTTGGTTTATACGTTTGCCAAAGAGGTGAGTCCTCAATTGAGTTTATTCAAAAGCTTTGTTTTGAGTCCACAAATGTAGTACACGTGCCAATTGAAGTTATGATTGGGTTTGAGTATGATTTTAACCAAAGGGTGGATAGGGTGTGGTCAAGCACTAGGCTAGTGGGCTAAAAAATGGGAGCTTTTAATTTGGGAAGTGATTTTAGGTTATGAGGAAGCTTTTAGAAGAGTTAATTTGGAGTATGGTGAAATGACCAAAAATGTCGTAGATTTTAGTGGAGAGATTAGGGTTTTAAAGTGAGGGAAAAGGGCTAGGAATGTTGAGGGTGATCTTCTCAAGGTTGTGGGAAGATATGTGATAAGTTTTGCATGGGTTCGCCAAGGTTTGTGTTACTCTCTACTTTTGCTTGTGGGGTGGTGACCTATTTGTAAGCCTAACCATGTTTGCCGTTTGGCCAAGCTAAGGTGTCAACAACAACACTTAAGTGGAGGGCTGACAAGAGAAAGCATCCAATTGGAATGAACCACATTGGATGGGTAGAATTGTGAATTTTTCCCATGGTGGTGATCTCGGGTTTGGTGTTTTACGGCAACCAATGTGGCCGATGATACACCGAAAATATGTGCATTTTTAGACCCATATTTTATACTTTTTTTTGGTGATATTGCATCTCAATGGAAGGTATTTTGATGTTTTCTTGCAGATTGTTGATTTTTAGGACTTAAAGCAAAAAGAAAGCAAAAAGGATGGAATTTGGAGTCAAAATGACGTTTTTGAAGAAGTACTCAGCTCCGACCATGCCAAGGGCGGCGCCAACGGTGCAGAACAACAGAACAACTGAAATTTTACTTAGCGCCTACAGTGCCAAAGGTGGTTCAACCCCCGTCTCTAGAAGGTTCGATGTATTTTGACGATTTTTGAAGATTTTTTGGAGGCACCTCTTGGAGAACCAATCTTGAGCTTTATTTGGTCATAAATTCATCTAGAAATGAAGTCCTATTCACTCCAAAATGATCCATTACTCTCCATTTTGTCCATTCTTCATAATCCATCTTCATTCCACCACCATATTGGAATCCAATAGTGATTTTTGTTTTATAGTTTAGAGCTTGTGTGGTGAGATTTAGTATGAAACATTCTGTAAGAGTGTTGGAGAAGAAGAAAAGTGAGAGATATCTTCTTCCTGCATTTTTAAGGAAAGACTACAAGGGATTTGCTTTGAGAAAGAGTTTCAAATAAGTTTTGTTTATTTATTAGTGTTGTATGAATTTTCTTTTATATATGAACTTTGTGTTTGGTTGTGTCTTTCTCATGAAGTCTGAGTAGTTCTCTTTATCTTTCTCCCTTTTTTGAGATATGGTGAAATGAAGATATAATATGATGAGCCAATATTATAAAATAAATTGTGATGATTTTTTGACTCTGAACTTATATTACATTTCAATATGGCCAATTAAATTGTTAAAATATGTTGTGAAACATATGATCCGGGAAATGGAGTATGAGTTCTACAATAGAGTGAGGATCACATTTGATTTATTGGAGGAGAAATTCATTCATGGAATTAAGTGCAAATAAATAGGGAAATATTCTTCGTTGGGAGTAAAATTAGAGAATCTTTAGGGTGAAAGACTAAAATCTCCAATTTGGTTTTAGTGTTTAAAAACTAAAGCGGAAGTTAGCCTTCAGGTGAAAGAAAGTGGGAGCTTTGGAGTGGGAACCGACATCCTCCTAGCTTAGCCACGTATTTAGGGACTAAACCTAGGATTAACTAATGATTTTCTATGCACTGTATCAGGGTAGAGAATTATAATTGTTCCTATTTAGCACAATACATATTATAAACATTTATCTCATCTCATTTCACCATAACCTCATTGTAGTGGGAAGGATGCTTTTTCATAAAAGAAATCTTCATTACATAAACAAAGTTAGTATATTAGTATTTACTTTTTTAAACTTTGCATTTTTATTTTGCTAACAGTTAAGTACTTTAGTTTTGATAACATCTCAACATTCGAAATTAGTGACAGTGATTTCGTTTGATTTTCTGTAAATTTTATAGTAAACCTTATCATTACCAATTTACACATTCTCTGTGGGATCGATTTTTGGGGCTTAAATAGAAAGCCTTTTATTACTTGATAACGATACGTAAACTTTTGTAGAATCATTGCCTATAATTATATATATATATATATTACGCAACTTACTTTTTATACAAGGATCAAGTTTTTTGGCATTATAGTGGTGTCAACTTCATAAATCCTTACATATAAATAATTAGGATCAAGTATTTGGCGTCGTTGCTTGGGGAAGATAACGGTTAAATTTAATCAAATCAAATAGTTTTGATAAATTGTGAAAGTTAGAGATAATATATATACTATAAAATCATTTTAAAAATATATATGTATACAAGAAATAAAAAATCCAAAAAGAAATTTATTTAAGAGTGCTATTTTTTTGAAAAAAATTTACTTAGCTTACTTTATTTGTTTATGCAAAATATTGGATATGAAGACTTAGTACCTTACGTTTTAGAGTTAGAACATACTATTAGAAGAATTTAAAAACAATAAAGAGAAATTAAAAATTTTAAAGAAATGGCAAATAACTTAAAAAATCCAATAAATGAGAATCTACAAAGACCTTTAAAAGATTATGTGAATCCGACAGCAAAGTCACTTCACTTGACTATTCAAAATCCTGATGTTGCTAATAATTCATTTGAGCTTAAACCTGCTATTATCTAAATAATAGAAAATAATCAGTTTGGAAGATCACCTACTGAAGATCCTAACTTACATCTTGCTAGTTTTCTTGAGATTTGTGCTACATTTAAATATGACGGAGTGTCTAATGATGTTGTTAGGTTTAGACCTTTTCCTTTTTCATTAAAGAATAAAGCCAAGACTTGGATAAATTCATTAGAACCTGGATCTATTAGAACTTGGGGAGAACTATCACAAAAATTCTTGGCTATATATTTTTCAACCTCAAAAACTGCTAAGCTTAGAAATGATATTACATCTTTTTGAGTATTTGAAGGGGAATCGATATTTGAAACCTGGGAAAGATTTAACGATCTTCTTAGAAAATGTCCCCACCATGCTTTGCCA
Organism: Phalaenopsis aphrodite; assembly: GCA_003013225.1. Lineage (NCBI taxonomy): Eukaryota > Viridiplantae > Streptophyta > Magnoliopsida > Asparagales > Orchidaceae > Phalaenopsis > Phalaenopsis aphrodite. Next base: position 716,861 of record NEWO01000195.1, on the reverse strand, counting down.
TATTAGTTAATAATTCAAACCTTTTAAAATGGATTAGTAGGATCACTAAGTTCTATTATAGATGTTGTTGTGGGTAGATCATTAATGTCAAAACCTTTTGATGAAACATATTCTTTAATTGAAGAAATGGCTACTAATAATTTTCAATAGCCCTTTGAAAGGGTAAATCCTAAGAGAGTAGCCAGTATTCATGATTTTGATGCAATATCTATTTTGCCATCTCAAATTGCTACTATTTCTAAAAATATTGATCAAATAGGAGTGAACTATTCTTAAATACCCCCAGTATTAGAGGAAAATTCACTAGGATAGATTATTGATACTCAACCATCTTATGAAACTTTAAATGCTATAAATAGTCAAAATAATAATCCTTATTCTAACAATTTTAACCTTGGATAGAAAAATCACCCTAATTTTAGTTGGAATAATTATAACAATCAGGTAAATCAATCTAGAAATCTGAATAATTAAGGAAATCTTAATTTTTGAACTTATTATCCTCGAGCATTTAACTCCAATCATAACCCACAAGTTAAGGAAAATAAGTTGACAATGGAAGAAGAGATGTTGAATATGGGAAATTAAATACAAAATCAAGGGGTTGCTATTAGAAATATTGAAAATAAATTAGGACATATTACTACTGCAATTAGTAACAGACCTTATGGAATTCTTCCGAGTACTATGAAAGTTAATCCAAAAAATCAAAATAAAGAGCAAATTATAGCTATTCAATTACGAAGTGGAAAAGAAGTTGAAACTAGGATCCAAAGAAAAACTAAAGTTGATGAAGAGAAGGAAGAAATAGAAAATGATCAACATGAAAATGAACAAACACAGGTTCCTTTATAAAAAACCATTACATCCATTTCTTTAAAGACTAAAGCAGAAAAATAAAAATAAATAATTTACAAAATTTTTAGAAATCCTTATTGAATTAACAATAAATATTTCTTTTATTGAAGCTTTAGAACAAATGAAGGATATACTAAATAAGAAAAGGATGTTTACAGATCATGAGACTGCTGCACTCAGTTATGAGTGTAGTGCTATTATTCAGAAAACGCTTTCTAAAAAATAAAAAGATCCTAGTTGTTTTACTATACCTTGTGCAATTGGTGAAAAGTTTTATGGAAAAGCGTTATGTGATTTAGGAGCGAGTATCAATCTTATGACCTTATCGATCTTTAGACGTTTATATTTAGGAAAAATTCCCCCTACTGCTGTAACTCTTCAGTTAGCTAATTGATCAATAACTTATCCAAAAGAAGTTATAGAGGATGTACTAGTAAAAAAGGATAAATTTATTTTTCCTGTAGACTTTATAGTATTGGATATGGAGGAAGATAAAGAGATTCCTATTTTTTAGGGAGACCATTTCTTGCAATAGGAAGAGCTGTAATAGATGTGCAAAAAGGAGAAATAATAATGAGAGTTAATGATGAAGAAGTAAAATTTATTATAACAAAAGCTATGAAATATCCTGCAATAGAAAAAGATAATGAATGTTTCAAGATGGAAGTAGCTAATTATCTAAGTAATGAATAGTTTAAGAATGAGTGTGAATATAAATTAAAGAAAGGAGAAATTTTTGAGAATGAAGATGAAATAAAAGGAGAAGATTTGGATTATATTTAGGGCAAATTTAAAATGTTAGACTTGTTGGAAAATGATAGTAAAATCCTCATTCCTTCAAGTATTAAACCTCCTGAACTTGAATTAAAGATATTACCTGCCCATTTAAAGTATGTATTTTTAGAAGAGTCATCTATATTACATGTTATTATATCTTCTGAGTTAACATAAATTCAAGAAAAAAAGTTGACAGAAATTTTGACAAGTATAAAAAGGCTTTTGGATGGACTTTAGCAGATATTAAAGGAATTAGTCCTTCAATTTGTATGCACAAAATTTTATTAGATGAACAATATGAACCTAAGCTGATCCTCAGACAAGATTAAACCCAATAATGAAAGAGGTTGTTAAAAAAGAGATTTTAAAATGGTTAGATGCTGGAATTATATATATTATTTCAGATAGTGCTTGGATAAGCCCAATTCATTGTGTATCGAAGAAATGAGGATGGACTGTTGAAGAAAATAAAAAAAATAAATTAATACCAATAAGATAAGTTACTGGTTGGCGAATTTGTATTGACTATAGAAAATTAAATAGGGACACCAGAAAAGATCACTTTCCTTTACCCTTTCTAGAGCAAATGTTGGATATATTTGCTGGGAATAAATTTTATTACTTTTTAGATGGACATGTTGGTTATCAACTAATTCCAATTGCTCCAGAGGATCAAGAGAAAATAACATTTACAAGCTCATATGGAACATTTGCTTTTCGCAGAATGCCTTTTATACTGTGCAATGCACCTGCCACATTTCAAAGATGCATGGTGTCAATTTTTAGCAATTTTATAGAACATAGAATGGAAGTGTTTATGGATGATTTTTCTATATTTGGGACTTCGTTTGAGTTATGTCTTAATAATTTAGAAAATGTTCCGGAAGTATGTGAAAAAGTTAACCTAGTATTAAATTGGGAAAAATGTTAATTTATGGTTGCAGGAGGTATTGTGATTGGGCATAAACTTTCTAAAAAAGGCATGGATGTAGATCCTGCAAAAACCCAAGTTATAGAAAAATTAACACCACCTACTAATGTTAAATGGCTGAGAAGTTTACTAGGACATGCTGATTTTTACAGGCGATACATAAAAACTTTTTCAAAAATAACTAAGCCACAATGCCAACTTTTAGAAAAAGTTAAGAAATTTGATTTTGATGAGGAATATAAAAGCATTTGAATTATTAAAGAAAAAATTAGTCATCACGCCTATAATAGTTCCACTTGATTGGGAAAAACCATTTGAAATAACGTGCTATGCTAGTGATTATGATATTGGGGCTATATTAGGATAAAAGCATGATAAAGTTTTTAAAGTTATATATTATGCTAGTAAGACTCTAAATGATGCTCAAATTAATTATACTACTACTAAAAGAGATTTATTAGCTATTGTTTATGCCTTTGACAATTTAGACCTTATTTAATTGGAACTAAATGTATAGTGCATACAGATCATTCTGCTATTAAATACTTAATCCTAAATAAGGATGCTAAACCAAGATTAATTAGATTGATACTTATATTACAAGAGTTTGATTTTACCGTGATTGATAGAAAGGGAAATGATAATCAAATAACTGATCATTTGTCTAGAATAGAAATAGAAATATTAACTAATTTTGCAAATGAAATTTTAGAAAATTTCTCTGATGAACACATATATAATATTGATGAAATGGATGTACCGTGGTATGCTGATATAGTGAATTATATTGTAAGTGATATTTTATCACTTGATGTGAAAAATCCACAATTAAATAAATTTATATATGATTCAAAAGACTATATTTGGGATGACCCACATTATATAAACATTGTAACGATCTAATTATTAGAAGATGTGTGCCTTATGAAGGAATCAACAGATAATTGAAAGATGCCATGATTATGAATTTGGAGGATATTTGGGAACAAATAGAACTACATATAAGATTTTGCAAGTTGGATTTTATTAGCCTACTATTTTTAAAGATGTTAATGAATATATTAAAATGTGTGATAGATGTCAACGAGTAGGAAATATTTTTAGAAGAAATGAAATGCCTCTAAATTAAACATTAGAAGTTGAAATTTTTGTTGTGTGGGTGTTGGCGCTATTTTTGGGTTGGTGGGGTTGCCCATAAGAAGCTGTCGCTCACCGAAATTAAAATCCCATCGCCCACTTTGGAAGGACATTTTAATTTACATATATATATATACATATTTATATATATAGTTTTAGAATGATATGAAATCAAACTGGCCCCATGTTTTTCATATTTTAAATGAAAGAGCACTGTACCTCAAATCCTGTATCTATCCCGAAGGACAAACACAAGACTTGAGGATGAGGCTTGATCAAATAAACTAAGGAATATTATCTTCAAGATATGGAATACATGACGTCAGTTTGGTCTGCGAAACCTTTGTATTTGCCGACAAGTTCCTCTATTTAATAGGAAGAATTAAATAAAGTTTATATTAAGCTGGGTTTGGACATGCTTCCTATAAGGGAAAGCCTCTATAGTTAATTACATCTTAAATGACCAAAGTCACCTAAGAAGACTCTCGATAAAAATCAGGAAATATTATCTTTAAGAAGTTTCAAAGGGCAGGACTCTTCAATGAGATTGCTCGTAGAGGTGTGAAAGGGGATTGGCTCAAATTTAGAACATTCTCTTGTTGAGTCCAAAGGAGGAAAAACTAAGGGATGTCATGGCTCTAGATGAGAATTTTTGTGACTTCCCAAGCTATACTAATGTTTAGCTTCATTTTTTAGGAGAGATATTTAGGTATTTCATCCTGCCAATTGTATTAGTTAGGGTTTACATTCGTGTGAAACGATAACACAAATAGCTTGAAAGATGTGAGGATTTAGGTCGTGACAGACGACAACCTCAAAATCCTAAGACGAGTTAGGGCTTATATTGTATAGCACGGCTATACAAAGGCCTAATGATGAGGTAAGGATTTACGTTGCATAAGCAAGCAGCCTCAAAGACCCATGACTTTGTTGTTTAAGTCTAAACAAGGAAGATTGGTTTAGTTGAGTAAGACGGGCTTTGCTGTTGAAGATGGTTGTGCTGCCCACCATGCTATCTCCAAGTCCCTACCGCAACGAGTTTGGGTTTTTTGGTGTGTCAAATTATAATGTCAAATCAGGTGGCTCTATGGTTGAAGTTCTTGAAATTTTATGGGGGGCATATTAAAGTTGATTAGAGCGACACCATTTAGTTTCCTATGGTTTTCTCGTTCCAGCACCACTATTTTCTATTAGATTCACTTAGTGCAAATGAACTTACTAAACTCAACTTAATGAGTTCCATAAATTCATTTAGACCGTGGGAAGCCTCGTTAGCAACCGTAGTATACCTCCTCTGAGGGATTCCCGATCATCTGATAGAGACATCTTAATTTAGTTGTAAATGTAATTTTGTGTGATGTTTGTGATTAAATTTTGAGTTGTTTTATGTTTTGAATGTTGTGGGGGTAAATTTTATCTTGGTTGTTTTTAATTTTTGGTTTTGGTTTTGATTTTGAGGCTATCCGGCTAGTTTTAGTTTTCATGCAGGGTGACATTGTTATTTAGCATGCAAATTTGCAGGTATAGAAGTACAGTATGAAAGTACAAGAAAGACAACGCTGAAAATTGTAAAAGCGTACCTGACGAGTCTTCTCATTCCACCACCTGAAACTTAAAAGGCATGTTAAGGCAGTTTATATGAAACGGGGAAGTAAAATTTTGATAATTTTCTTAACCCTATGTCATATCTTGTTGGGTCCTTAGGAGTTTAATTAAGGATGATTTTGTCAAGCAAAACATATTAAGTTTAGTAGATCGTCAAGATGTCCAACAGATCTAGAGAAAGAAGCAAGTATGTGCTACTCTCTCACTGCCTGGTGGAAAATCCCGAGTTCTTTTAAACTTATTATGTTGCTTAATAATTCATCCTATAAAACACTCTAATGCTCACTGAACATTGATGTCTCAATTAACCCAAAGAATAAGTTAATTATCACTTGTAATTCAATTTAAGAAATATGTGGGTGAAGACCCTTAAAGAGGCAGGTTAGTGTTGTTGGAACACTTACCCAAGTTTTAAATCTAATTGGGCTTGTCATGTTTGAAAGATGTTTTACTTTTCAATGATATTTACTTTTCTAATCCTCATTTAAATGAAACTTGATTTAGCCTGAGTCACTACTAGACCCTTAAAACCTAGGTGAGTGTCTTAATTAGCTTTGAAAAGATCAAGCTTTACGTGGTCATAATTCATGATTTGAATTTCATTTGAACATCAAAATAGAGGTATTAAATTGATTAATTACTAACTTCAAAAGTCATACCCCTAAGTCCTAGATTCAATTTATTTTAATAAACTTCAAAATTTTAATAATTTAGAGATTTAATAACTTATCTTTTTCAATTAAGAAGGTGAGATTGGTTTCTACCAATTAACCCCTTATGTTTCAAACATCAAATAAATTGATTAAGATCATAGGTTACCCATTTCTCTCCTTAAATTAAGCTTAAATGTTAATTAAGGCTAATTTTCCAAAATTACACATTTGCCCCTAAGGCCCTATCACTTCATAATTTGTCAAATTCAATTCAAATGACTTTAGAATTTTTATCCTACCTCATTTATGGGTCAATTAAGACATCAGAGGAGAAAATGTGATTTTTCAAAATTTAATTTAATTTATATAATTATTTTCATGCAAAAATAGGATTTTTCATAGAAAATTCCTAACTTGACCAAGGTAAATCCTAATCACTTAAAATGTTTACTGGAGGTAGACTTATACCAAAGGAGTCCTTGGACCAAATTTCATGATTTGTTGAAATTTATTTAAATTATTACAATTATTTTAAGTTTTGGGGTATTTATTAGATATAAAATATTTTAAATGGAGAAAATTAAGTTTTATATTTTTCAAAAGTCTCGCTGAGGTCAGAGAACTCAGAGAAAAATAATTTATATATTTTTTAAATTTTATTTGATTTATTGCTATTATTTTAATGAAAACTCATTTTTAGCCTTTAAAAATTCATTTTTAAGTTTTAAAATTCAATATCTTTACTTAGACAATCAGGAAAGACATTCTAATTGTTCGTAAGTGATTAGGAAGTAATTTAGAATGTTTTTATGAGTTTTATTATTTTTGTTATTTTAGGGATTTTTTTATGTAAATATTAAAAATAAGCTAAAATCAAGTTTTTATTTTAAATATTATTTTATTCTTATAAAATACCCTTGATCCCAAAGAACTCAAAAAATAAGTTTTTTATAAATTTTTGAGTTATATTTTGATTTTTAAAAACCATTTAAAAGCCAAAAAAGATGTTTATCTTTAAAAATCAACTTAAGTTATTAAATGAACTCAAAATATTTTGTAATTTTTATAACGAGTTCTCTAGACCATAAACTATGGTGGTGATCCAAAATCAAGTCCATTAAATGTTTATATTTTTCAAAATTAATTATCATAATGATTTAGTGTTCATGAAAATTAAGTACATTTTAAATGACTTGCCCCATGAAATTATTTCCAAAAGCTTCTCTCGTCATGATGGACCTTCCAAATTTTTTTTTTGAATTTTCTAATCAACATGCTAATTTCCATGATTATTTTAAAGAAATAATGAGCAAAAACTTGAAAAATATAGATCTCTTTATAGGGACTTTCTATGACTTTGAAAAAATCAGAGCATATTTCCCTTCACAGACGCTACAACATGCCAAAATTTCAAGTCAATGTGATGTGTAAATATGCATGAAGAATCAAATAATTCAAAACAATGTTTAATTAATAAAAAATAAAATATGCTTCAAATGGACTTGAAATTTATTTCACATTGTTTTCCTCTGTTCATTGAGCAAGAGTGTATTTTTATTTTATTTTTGTGATTTTTCTACACAAAGTTATGAATTTTATAAGTTAGGGGTATTTAAATAAATAGGAAAAAGTCGTATTTATCTATTTAAACTGCGCGTGCCACCTCAACTTACGACGACTCTGAAGCTCCACGCGGTGCGCTTTCATTTGACACCGCCATCCGCCTTAGCGCTGGCTCGACCCGCTGTTTATGTCCTCAAAGTGCTATCCAGATCAATCTCCTCCGTTAATGTGATACACGCTCGATCAAACGACTCCCCTTCATCGTCCCCGATAGAATGATCTCGTGACCGTCCACACTAACACCTAAGATCTCAACCTAGACTCAACCAAATTACATCGGGTTTGATCTTATGGACTCGTCTAAGTGAGATGAACACATCCATACGGTAATGAAGCAATTAAATTAAGCCTAATTAAAAGGAGAATCGAAATAGGCTCGAGATGAGGTGAGGTTTTATACCTTTGCGCTGAGAAGTGAGCCTCAATCAGAGGGTCTTGACACATTCGTTGGAGTCTAAGGAGACTAGGGATTGAGTCCCTGGTCTTGGTGTAAGGTCTAAGTATGAATTCGATCACGGCCGGATTAGGGTGTTCTTCTAGAGCTATGGTAGAGACTCTGTGGAAGGGGGATTTGATGGGGCTTGAGCTTCTTTCTTGGTTGTGAAGGTGTGGGTATAGTTAATTTGATTTTGGTGGAGTGTGAAGATGTAATGGGCTCTGTCCTGGTTTCCGAGAAGGTTCCAAGCTCAAAATTGAGCTCCGGCAATGGGAATTGATGGGAGAAAATGGTTGGAATGCACTGAAGGGATCTTAGGGATGCTCTATGGGAAGTTTGGAGAGGCCTCTCTAAGGAAATTTCAGCACACCTCCCATGGTCATGGAGGTGAATTTTTTATAAAAATGGCCATGGAGTGGCTCTCAGGGCATAAATTAGGGTGCATATTGGTGCTTAGGTGGAGGACAGAGGAGCTCCATAACCCAATTTGGCTGAGTTGGCCTCTAGGCTTGATTTAGGTGAAGTCCCATGGGGGTGACTCTTGGTTTTGAGCTTTACCGACTACTAGGCAGGCCAGCAGGTGAGGCAATGTGGCTAGGAGCTCAGGGAACCTAGGGGAATATGTCCCAGCAATTTAGTGCAATAATACCTAATTTTAGTAAGGATATCTTAAGCACATGCATTTTTGAAAATAATATCCCTTGATTTGGGGGACCTTTGGTCCATGGATTGATTTAGGTGGTTTCATGGTGTTTAGACTGGTCACTAAGTCCAACTAATGATTGTGATGGAGTTAATTTGATGACTTTAGGGTGGTTAGGTCGTATTAGAGCATGGGTCCAAGTGGGTGCAAATGAACAAATTTTGGGTTTGGTCTAGGCTAGCCATGTCAATTGGGCAAAATAAATGCTCCATTTGGTGTAGAGGGTCATAAGGAACAATTTTGGTGAAGGATGGAAGTGGTTTTGAGCTCAATTGAAGGGTCAATTTGAGGGAATTTTGAATTTTAGTCAATTTGGTCATATTGGGCTAGGCTTGGGTCTAGCTTAGGTTAGCCTTGGGCTAAGTCCAAATTGATTATTGTAAATGGTCAATAAGGACCTTGTGAAGAGTTTTCAACATGAATTGGATGCTAATTTGGGGGTTAAGGCAAGTAATTGGGTGGAATTTGGGTACTTAGCCAATTTGGGGCTAAATTTGGGAATTTTGGATTTAGGTCAAAATCAATCAGATTTGAGGCTTCACCAAGGACAATTGATGATTGATTTTGATGTGTAGGAATGTTATGAAGATTTTTCAACATTAATTTGGGCCAATTGACTAGGCTATGGGTTCAATTTGGTGAGATTATGTCATATGGTCAAAATCTCAAATCATGGGCAAATTAAGCTTGGATTTGGTTTAGCTTAGTAATATCAAAAGTTAATTTGAGTTTAGGATTGTAATTGGTGTTTTGGTTAAAGATCATCAAATTGGCCAAATTGGGTCATTTGGTAGTTGAGAAAAATATAATTGGGAATATTTGGGATTTATTTAGATTTTCTAGGAATTTTTGGAATTTTTGGAATTTTGGGCTTTGGAGGGGTATCTTGGTAATTTGGGTGTGTTTTAGGGGTAAAAGACTAAGATGAGTATTTTGATAGAGTTGAGGAACCATCCATCACCAACAAGCCATGGACCAATGGAATCCCCATTTTGGGTCCTCTATATAGTTTTCTTAGTGAAACCATAACACTAGGGATGGTAGGTTTAGGGGACCATCTACATGAGTATCCCAAAAAGATCAAGGAATCTAGGCTAGAAATTTGAGTTTAGGGTTGTGAGTGAATGTGAGTGTAGATGAGTGTAGTGAGTGCTCTAGCTCAAGACCAACACTCAGAGCCAACCCTATGGTCCAGCAATCCAAAGGGTGACTCATCTTGAGTTTCCCTTATAGTGACCCCATCTACTAAGTGCTATAGGTTAGGACCAATATGTGGAACTTCAAGTTGAGTAAAGAAGATGGTAGAATTTCTAATTGTGAGGGTTCCATGTCTAGTTTTCTAAGAATAGTCAATAAGAAAGTCCTATGGCTAGACCTTAGGCCTCAACCAAAAGTGAGGTCAACGATGGGGATTAGATTTTATGGGACCATTTATGCCGTTATTTTGAAACTTATATATATATAATACTTGCTGTTGATTATATGTCCAAATGGATTGAAGCTAATGTTGTACCCAGATGTGATGTTAGGAGAATTTTTAATTAAAAATATTTTTACAAGATATGGAATGTCGAGAGTAATTATTACTGACGGAGGATCTCATTTTAGGAATAAGAGAATCGAAAAACTAATTAAGAAATATGATATTATGCATAGATTCTCTACTGCTTATCATCCTCAAACTAGTGATTTAGCAGAGATATCAAATCGTAAAATTAAATGCATTTTAAAAAAAGCTTTAAATCCTTATAAATTGGATTGCTCTACTAGATTAGATACTGCATTATGGGCATATAGAACTGCTTATAAAACTCTTATAGGAATGTCCCCATATAGACTGCTATTTGGAAAATCATGCTACTCACCAATAGAATTTGAGCATAAAGCATTTTGGGATATTAAGTAATTTAATTTTTATCCTACAGATGCTGGTGAGAAAAGATTATTGAAACTCAATTAACTTGAGAAAATAAAAAATGAAGCATATGATAATGCAAAAATCTATAAATAAAAAATAAAAATATGGCATGCTCGGAAGATTATTTAGAAGAAATTTGAACCTGGATAAGAATTTCTATTATATAACACATGATTGAGATTTTTTCGAGGAGAACTGAAATCCAAATGGTTAGGACCATTTAAAGTGATTAAAGTATATCATTATGGAACTGTTGTTATTAAGGATTCTAACACTGGAAAGATATTTAAAGTTAATAGGCATCGTTTGAAGCATTATTATGCAGGTCACATATCTCAATTTAAATAATTTTTTACCAAAAGTCAAACCAATAAAATGAATTGTGTGTCGGGCTCACAACGTTAAACTAAGCACTTTGTAGGAGGCAACCCATACATATATGTTTGTGTATTACTATTTTGTTTGAATAGTGTCTTGTATATTTGTAGATAATAATCCTACACAATTGCATTCATTATAAGTTAAGTCAAATATTTGTATTGGAGAAAAGTTGGAATTAAATTGAATAAAAAATGAAAGTCACAAAATTTTGGCCACTGGCACTGACGACGCCTAAAAAAACGGACCTCAGCGCTGGCAGTGCCAATCGGGAGCGCCGATGACACTGAGAGTGGTTTGACAGTTTAGACCACTTTTGGTAGACTTTGGTGGGATTTCACTCCATAATAATTGTCAGGAGGTGTTTTTAAAGTCCTAAAAACTTCCTAGGATGCTTTGAAACTTCCTTTTTTCGGATTCCATAGCTTCTAATTCCAGGAATACTTCAAGGTATGGAGTTTTCAATAGAAGAAAGTTTATTAGTTTCGACACATAGAGATTATACAATAAGGTTATTATGAAGAATGGATTGATCAAGGAGAAAAGATTTGTTAGTCATGGATTGATCAATCCAAGTGCTCCGTTAGATAAGATCATTTGGCAAAGGTGATGGAAAGTTCAGTGTTACACTACCACTACGGTTGTTGTGCCTGTAGTGAAGGAGTTCTATGCAAATATACATGGAATTACCCAAGGAGTTGTCTTCGTAGGAGGTAATGCTATACAATTTACTCCTGCGAGGATTAATGAATTGTATATGATAGAAAATGTTCCAATCTGCGATTATACAAATTTCATTCCTACGCAAGATTTGATGTAAGATGTTTATAATTTTCTGATGGAAGAAAGTAATATGTGGGAAGTCTATGATAAAGGATATATTAGTTTTCCTGCTTCGTCACTTAATCCAATTTCGATGCAATCACATTTCCTTATTTATGAAAAATTACTCCCTACTATGAAGATTAGTAGAGTCACCAAGGAAAGTGTTATTTTAAACTACTGTATTCAAATGGAAAAGCCTATTGATATAGGATCAATCATATTTAAATCTGTTATGAGTATCATTATGAATAGGCCAATTTATGGACTTGGGCATCCTTCTATAATTTTTTTGAATTGCAGTCAATCCCAAGTGCCATATGAAAGTTGGGAAAAAGTTTTACTACCACAGGAGCCCATGATCCCTATTGATGATCAGTATGTTGGTAATGGAAATTAAGCACTAATATTATAAATCATTCTTCACATGCTTCAACTTCATTAATATCACCAACAACAGGAAGTTTGCTTTCTTTGGAGAAGAAATTGAAGAAAATTGAAAGGGGACTTCAGAGTATTAAGAATGTAGTGGGAGATCTTAAGTACCTTTTTGATGACCTTGATTGGAGAATGAAAGAAAATTTTGATCATACTGGAACTTTTGAAGCAGGATTAGTTCAAATGTTTAAAGAAATGAGGGGATCAAAGAAAATTTGATAGATCAATTCCGGTACAGATCCTTATACAACCTATTTGTTCATTACCAATCCTTGGGAGATATTAGAGGAGGTGAAAGCAATGAAGATGAAGCGGAATGACTGAAGACTTTGGATTCTATACTTGCTTAAGAATATTTATGTATTTGATGTAATTGTGTGGATTTGATTTAAATTGGTTTGGTTTGTTTTTGCGTTAGAATTTTGAACTTTGATTATGTGTACAATTTTGTGTCAGTGTTTAGTGTTGAGGCTTGATTTCAATGTTGATTTATAATTAGTTTGCTTAATATGCGTGAATGTGTGATTTGTAAAATATGTTTATAAAAAAATGTATTTTCATATATAAAATTTAGTTTGATGTTGTTTGTGAATATTTATTTATGAAGTATTATTAGATAAAAATTTGTGTTTAAAAATACTAAAAAAACTTTGGAGTAAATTAAAAGGAAATTGAAAATTTGAAGAAATCAAAATAGTGAATTTCGGGCCTTCAGCGCTGACGACGCTGGCATGGGTGCCGACGGTGCCTTCGACCCGAGAGCTGTAATAAGCCCTTAAATTCACTATTTTCACTACAAAACCTCCATTTTTACCCCTAAAATCATCTTCAACCTTCGGTTTTCACACTTAGGGCTTGATTTGGTGGATTTGAGGCGATTTAGAGGCATATGAACTTCAGATTTCATTTTCTCTAGAAGATTTTTCTCACATTGCCTAAATCTGAAAGTTTTGGGTTCTTTTTGAGAGATTTTTAGAAAATGCTTTGGTGAAAAACTTTTACTTAGTAGATTTAAGTTTAAAATTGTTTACATTTTGATTTTTAAAATTTTGAAATTTATTCAGATTTTTATCTAATTTTTCTAGGTTTCCTATGACACCTAGATCGAGCAAAAGACAAAAAGAATATGATGAGCAAAAGTTTGTTAGCTTTAAAGCTAGTGCTCAATTTCATAATCTTTGAGAAAATAAGAAAATGATTCCAGATTGAGGTTTCAAAATTTCAGGATGAGAAGTTGAACAATTGATTATCGTTCGATAGTGGGAAAACTTATGCTATGTTACTGCCGATGCGATAGCTAAGATAGTTATGGAATTTTATGTCAACTTTCTAGAGGCTTTTTATGATTTTGTTTTTCTTAGGAAAAGGGGTGGAGTTTACTCCAGGAGAAATAAATGAGTTTTATCAGTTAGAAGATGTTTATGGATGCCAGTATCATTCAATCTCTGCTACAAATGAGGCCTTAGATGAGGTTATTTCTTTTCTGACTGGTGAGAAAATGGCTTGGAAAGTAAAGAATGATGTTAAAGTCAACTTACCCCTTTCTTTGTTAAATGTAGTATCTAAGGCCTGTCATTATTTTATTTATGGGAGGATGATTCTAACAAACCATCATAGTGAAGTGACCAAGGATAGAGCCATCCTGAGCTACTGTATTCAGCAAGTGATGGATATAAATGTAGGCTCTATGATTTATATGAACACTCGATCTATTGCTCTAGGAGAGACCACTTGAGGATTGACACACCCTGCTCTCACTTATACACATTGTTAGCATGCAAGAGTTGATTTCAGACCTGATGAGGAGAGGATTGATCCTCAGAGACCGATTGGCTTGCAAAAATTAAGATTTATGAGTCCCATGTTGATTGGAGATCTAGAAGTAAGGTCGGGGATATCCCTCCTACTTCTAGGACCCCTACTTTTAGTGAGCCTACTTCAAGTTACCCCAGTAACAGGGAGTTATTGGACCAGATGAAGATTCAACAGGGAGATATTTTGAGGATGGATCATAGGATGTAGAACATGGAGACCAGATGATCTGATTCACCAGAAGTTTGAATATGATGCTGCTTATGATGATGCTTTAGTGAAATACCTGAGGGGTGATCATACAGTTCAGTTCCTTATTCACCCGATTTATGCTCCATATCAGCAGCAGTAGTTAGATGTTAATGATGAAGAAGATGATGACTGGTGATCTTTCTATTTATTTATTTGTTGGTGCTGTACTTTGTGATTGTATTGTTTGTTTTGTGATATTGTTAAGACTTTGCTGTTATGTTGTAATGTGAAACTGTAATGTATAAAACTGTTTTCATTTTTAGAATTTAGTTTAGTTATGTCATTAGTTTCAACACTTTATTATTTGTATTATAATCAACTCTTTCTTAGAAAATTTTATTTATATTATGTGGAATTTAATGTTTTATGCCTTGTAGTTTTACATATTAGCACCCGCAGTACTTCAAAATTTATTTGTAAAAATCAGAATCTTCAATAGGTATGAATTTTATTTATGTATTTAATACTTTCTTTCACCCTTTTTATTTTAAAGTTCTTCATGTAAATCTTTTAAAAAAAAATTAAGTATGGGGGAGGGGGGGAGGAAAATTATTTTAAAAAAGAAAAGAGAGAACTTGATTTTATTTGTCCTCACTTAATTATATTTTTAAAAATTTTAAATTTAACAAAACCTTTGGTAATAGGGGTTAACTTTGGATAGCTATATTTATGTTTCTAAATATTTATAAAATTTAAGTAAAAAAATTTCAATAATAAAGGTTAATTCTAGAGACTAAGATATTTAGTAACAGAGAATGTTTTTCTATTTTAAGTAAAGGAATTTGTATTTTTGAAGTAGTCAAAATCATAAAAGATTCATGTAAAAAGAGAAGAATTAAACTTTATGTAATTTTTAACTTAATATAATTTTTTAGTGAAGAAATGTAAAAAATTTTTAACTTTAAGAAGAGGATAGTGAAGTTCAAAATTATTAAAGGCTATCCAGATATGTAATCCTCACATACATAGAAAAAAGAGAGAGAGAAGAAGAAAGAAAAGGAAAAGAGGATTAAAAATGATCTTGAAAATTAAAGAAAAGAAGAAAAAAAGATGTGGGGAGAAGCTTGAGGAGATGACTAACTAAAAATTGGCTTCACTTGAATCAACTTAAGGAAAAAAGACTTGGACACATTTTCTAAACTTTTTTATTTGAGCATTAGATTAATTATTAATAAATTTTTATGAAGTTATTTTTCATATGAATTTTATAAGTGACTTTAATATGAGAAATGTAATTTTTCTTGAAACAAATAAGGGATAAGAAATCTTAGACTTAATTGCTAAATATCCTAACACCTTTAGTATTAACTAAAGTTATTTTGGATTTTTCTTAAGCTATACAATTATGTTTAGAGAACAAAAATTTGAAATTCTAGTAGTTAAATTCCTTACCATTAGTCATATTTTTATGTAGTAGAGGAGTTACTTGAGGACAAGTAACATTTAAGTTTGAGGAATTTTGATACACTGAAAATATATGCATTCTTAGACCCATATTTTACACTTATTTTTGGTGATATTACACCTTAATGGAAGGTATTTTGATGTTTTCTTTTAGGTTGTTGGTTCTTAGGACTTAAAGCAAAAAGAAAGCAAAAATGATGTAATTTGAAGTCAAAATGACGTTTTTGAAGAAGTACTCAGAAATAATCGCGCCAAGGACATCATGACGGTGCAGAACAACAGAACAACTAAAATTTTTACTCAGCGCCGACGACGCCAAAGGTGGTTCAACCCCATTTCTAGAAGGTTTGATGTGTTTTGATGATTTTTTAAGAGTTTTGGAGGCACCTCTTCGAGAACCGACCTTGGGCTTTATTTAGGGCTGAAATTCATCAGGAAATGGACTCATTTTCACTCTAAAACGTTCTACTATGCTCCATTATCACCATTCTTCATAATCCATCTTCATTCCACCACCATATTGGAGTCCATTAGTGATTTTTCTTTCATAGTTTAGAGTTTTTGTGGTGAGATTTAGTGTGAAAATTTCTGTAAGAGTGTTGGAGAAGGAGAAAAGTGAGAGATCTCTTCTTCTTGCATTTCTAAGAAAAGGCTGCAAAGGATTTACTTTGAGAAAGAGTTTTAGATAAGGTTTTTTTTGTTTATTAGTGTTGTATGAACTTTCTTTTATATATAAAATTTGTGTTTTGTTGTGTCTTTCTCATGAAGTTTGAGAAGTTGCCTCTATCTTTCTTCCTACCCTGAGATATGTTGAGATGAAGAGATAATATGATGTGCCAATATTAAAATATAAAATAAATTATTATGATTTTTTGACTCCAAACTTAATTTACACTTTGATCTACTCAATTGAATTGTTAAAATATGTTGTGAAACATATGATCTGTTAAATGGAGTATGAGTTCTACAATGGAGTGAGGATCACATTTGATTCCATGGAGGAGAAATTCGTTCATGGAATTAAGCGCAAATAAATAGGGATATATTCTTTGTTGGGTATAGAAATGGAGAATCTTTAGGGTGACAGACTAAAATCCCCAATTTTGTGTTAGTTTTCATAAACTAAAGCGAGAGTTAGCCTTCATGTGAAGGGAAGGGGGAGCTCTCAAGTAAAATCGAGTATCCTCTAGCCTAGCCACAGATTTAGGGACTAAACCTAAGATTAGCCAATGATTTTTTGTGCACTATTCCAGGGTAGAGAATTATAATTGCTCCTATTTGGCACAATACATACTATAAACATATATCTCATCTCATTTCACCAGAACCTCATTGTAGTGGGAATGATGCTTTTTCTCATAAGAAATCTTCATTACATAAACATAGTTAGTAGATTAGTATTTATTTTTTAAAACTTTGCATTTTTGTTTTGCTAATAGTAAGTACTTTAGTTTTGATAACATCTCAACATTCAAAATTAGTGAAAGAGATTTCGTTTGATTTTCTGTAAATTTCTAAGTAAAACTCATCATTACCAATTTACACATTCCCTGTAGGATTGATATTTGGGGCTTAAATAGAAAGTCCTTTATTACAAGATAACAATATGAATATTTGCATAGAATCCCATTATTAATTATTTATAATTATATATATATATATATATAACATGGGGCTGACGGATGACCCTAGAGTTGCTCTGCTAGGGTTTGGGAAGTGATGACCCTGTTTGGAGAGGCTGTGGATCTGTGGGAAGAAGCCTGTTCTCCCTTCAAGAAGTGGTTTGGCTTTTCTTGCTTTTGGGTTTTGCTGGAGCTTCCTGGATCTTGGTTGCTGAGCTTTCTTTGGGAGCAGATTTTTCTTGTTCAGTTACTATTCCATTGCTGCTGAATAAGTTTGGAAGCCCTTCTTCGGTTATTTTATTATCTAGTTTTTGGAGCATTTTGCGGGGTGCTGCTGCTGGGGTTATGGACACCCCTATTGATTTGGAGACTAACTTGCAATGGACAAGAGCTAGCTATGCTGGGGCTGTTGGGAAATCTTCTGCTTCATTGGTGGATCCTGATAAATTAGTTTTCCCTCAAGATTTTCATAATACTGCTGCTGGAAGGGTTTCTGCCTCTTGCATCCATCTTGTGGGCTCTAAAGATGGAGAATTAGCTGCTGTCTTCTCATAACAGAACCTTGAAGAACTAAACTTGGATGTCAAGTTCACACTCATTGGAAAATATAGCCTGGGTCACCCAAAAATGGAGACAGTGAGGAAATATTTTGAATCACTGAACATAGCAGACTGGAAGCTTGGATTGTTGGATGGAAGACACCTCCTTATCCAGCTGACAAAGGAAGAAGATTATGCAAGAATATTTGCCAAACAATCTATAATAATAGCAGGAGCTGAAATGAAAATTTAAAATGGACCTCTGAATATGACCCTTCTCAGGAGCCCTCTACAGTGCCAATTTGGTTCAAGCTACCAAGATTGCCTTTGCATCTCTTCAAATTAAATGCTCTATTCAATGGCAGCACCTTAGAAACACCTTTGAAGGTGGATGTTGCTACATAAAATAAATCAAGGCCTATTATGGCCAAAATTTTGGTGGAAAGGGATGTAACTCTACCTGATGTCAAGAGGATTTGGATTGAAGACTCATCGAACGGATTTTGGTAGGAAGTTATCATGGAGCAAAGGCTCTATTACTTTATACATTGTAAGATGCTTGGCCATACTAGGGAGAAATGCTAAAGGCTAAATCCACCTAACAGAAGACAAACAACTCACATACAGCTGGAACCCAACACTGAACACACTCATCTACTGAGAGATAACAACAAAGAAGCTTACGAACAGAACTTCAACGTGGCTGGGATTGCAGACACAAAAATTCCAATTATTAATCAATTTACTCCCTAGGCCCAGCAAGTGGAGACCTCTCTTGGTAAGAAAGGGGAAACAGTGGGAAAGATCGTGGAGATAGGCAATACTGAGGATGGGAACATTTTAGTGCAATCACTTTAAGGGATTCAATAAAGTCTATAAAAAACAAAAGTGAGCAGGAGGCTAGAGAGGAGGAGGCCTCCCTTACTAAGGATGTAGTAACAGAACTAAACAAAGAATTGGAATCAGAATGGCAGATACAATAAACAAGGAAGAAAAGAAGCTTCAAACAAGAAGACTTGAAAAAGGGAAAAGAAAAGTGATTAGCTATAATTGAAGACCATAGCACCCAAAGAAGAGGAAGCAAATTTAGGGGAAGGACTAGATCTAGATCCCAACCCTCCACCTTTCCTCCATCCCCATGATTAATATGCTGTGTTGGAATATAATGGGGATTGCTCACCCCTTTTCTTTAAAAAGATTAAAATATGGGATTCAGTGGACCTGCCTTCACCTGGAGAAGAAAGAATTTGTGGGAAAGACTGGATAGAGTCTTAGCCAATGACCACTGGATCCAAAATTTTTTGCAGAATACTATAACTCATTTAAGCCTTGCAGGTTCTGATCACAAGCCTTTGGTCATCACCATTGGCCCAAAGAGTAGCTGTTAGAAGGGTGCTTTTAGATACCTGAATGTTTGGTCACAGCACAAGGATTTCTTGCAAGTTGTTAAGGAGAATTGGAAGAATGAGTCACACCCTGACCGATTCATCAGCAAAAGCAAAAAAAGGTAGGTAATGCCCTTAAAAAGTGGAGTTGGACCACTTCTGGAGATTTGATGAAGGCTGTGGATAAGGTTGAAAAGGAGTTGCAGCTTATGGAGAAGGAGCATAGCAAAGGAAATACTGATGACACTGCTCTTTTAGAGGCCAATGAGAAAGTGCTAGCTGCTGTAAATTGGCAAGACCACTTCCTCAAGAAAAAAGCTGCCAAAACTATATTCACTGAAGGGGATAGAAACACAAAATTTTATCATGCTTGCATCAATTATCAGAAGAAATGCAACACCATTCATTGTATTAAAGATCAGAATGGAAATTGAATCAGGAAGGAGGGGATTGCTACAAGTGTTGTGTCATACTGCCAACAACTCATGAATGATAATGATACTGACAGAGGACACATAGATAAACAGTTGTTTTCTGAAAGCAAACAGTTCACTGCCAACTTAAAGCTGACAGATATACCAGAGGAGGAGGAGATTCAGAGAGCTTTGCAGTCCATTGATAGCAGCAAATCTGCTAGTCCTGATGGATTTACTGCAGATTTCTACAAAAAAGCATGGGGAAGATTAAGGTGGAGGTTATTCAAGCTATTCAAAATTTTTTCAAAGGTCATTCTCTCCCTAACTATTCCAGTGCTTCTTCAATTGTTTTCATTCTAAAGACTTTTATTAAAAACTGTTGGACTCAGTTCAGAACTCTGAGTCTCACCAATGTAATCAGCGAAATTGTTAGTAAAATTCTGGTGAGTAGACTTCAACTAGTTCTACCCCAACTTATTAGCACTAATCAAGCAGCTTTTGTGAAAGGGAGAAGCATATGGAACCAAATTTTATTAGCTCAAGAATTATTAAAATATTTGGAGAGACCTTGCAAAGGAGGAAATGTGATATATAAACTAGATTTAAAGAAGGCTTATAATATGGTGAATTGGGACTTTATTATGGAATGTTTGGAGGCTAAAGGATTCTCAATGGAGTTTTTCCAGACCATTAAAAGATGTCTAGAGGCTAATGCCAATTTTGTCCTCATATATGGCAAAGCTCATGGCTTTTTCAAAGCAAATAGAGGACTTAAACAAGGAGACCCTCTCTCCCCAACTATTTTCATTCTGGTCTTAGATTATCTATCTAAACTCATTGATGGCCAGGAGAAAAGGAAAAGTTTCAACGTCTATCACAACAAAGCTAAGATGGATATAAGTCACCTTATTTATGCTGATGATATTCTCATTTTGACAAGGGCAATCAAGGTTGCAACTAGATACCTTGATGAGTGCTTGAACAAATTTCAATAGGTCTCTAGGCTGAAGGTTAACAAAGAAAAATGCCAGATCCTTGCAAGCAAGAAAGTTCTTGTTCCAATCAGGCAGTGGATGTCAAATTTCACAGACTTTTCTACCATGAGCATTCCTTTTAAATATGTGGCACCCAATTAGTTAGAGGTAGAATCAAACGAACCCAGTTTGATGAGGTTATTGATAAAATCAATTCTACCCTTCAGGGGTGGACTAACTC
Organism: Phalaenopsis aphrodite; assembly: GCA_003013225.1. Lineage (NCBI taxonomy): Eukaryota > Viridiplantae > Streptophyta > Magnoliopsida > Asparagales > Orchidaceae > Phalaenopsis > Phalaenopsis aphrodite. The sequence goes on along the minus strand of NEWO01000195.1, from coordinate 695,937 downwards.
TTTCTTATCTAACAGGGGTAGGATCACTCTCCTCAAGAGCATCCTCACTTCTATCCCCCTCTATACCCTCCAAGTGGCTAATATGAAAAGAAGAACCACTTTGACGCTGGAGAGAACTTTTAATAGATTCCTTTGGGCTGGAAACATGAAACAAATGATTTGGGCTAGCTGGCAAAGAGTGGAAAAACCTTATGAAGATGGAGGCTTGAGATTTAAAGGACTACATCATATGCAACAAATCAGCATGTGCAAACTCTAGATCAGATTTAGACAAAATGAAAGCCTGTGGGATAACTTCATGATGGCAAAATACTGTAAAAAAGATCACCCTAGATAGGTTACAAAGAAGGTTGGAGACTCCAAGATTTGGACCCATATGCTTGAGGAAAGGGAGGAAATTGACAAATATCTTATTTGGGAGCTGGGACATGGAGAGATCAACTTTTGGAAGGATAACTGGTGCCCAGCTGATCAATTGGAGCCACTACAGAATGAAAAAGAAGAGGATTTACTGGTTAAGGACTGTTGGAATGTCAATGAGTGGTCTGAGGATGCCTTGAACAAAATCCTAAAAGAATCAGCTGCTAGAAGTATTTCTAAAATCTAGTTTGACAGAAATAAAAAAGACCAAATTCAACCAGATCCAGCATTTCAAAGGACATCCAAAATAGCTTGTTCAGATGGGAAGATTGCAAGTGGAATATTAGCACTTGCCAAAAATTCTTAACTCCTTCTATCTTGTTCTTTTCTTGGAGAGTACTAAATGAATTAATTCCAACCGATGATATTTTGAAGCTGAAAGGTTTAAAAGGCCCCTCAAGTGGTCACCTTTGTAATAATAATCATGAATCCAGTGATCATCTCTTTTTCAGATGCAATTTTGCTAGGGAGCTTTAGAAAAAGATGAACTCTAATATTAACCTGAACCTGCTGAATGTGGGCTGGGTTAATTTAAAAGATTGTTTGAGAGACTAGCAGACAATTAATCTGATGCCTCTTCCATTCGTTGTTGCATGGTTTATTTGGAATGCTAGAAACAAGGTGAATCATGAGGACATTGTATCTTCTACTAATTCTTTGGTAGCTAACTACCAGGCCTATTTACATAAGCTGATTAATTGGAAGAAGCTCCCTAAGATATTGAAGGATATGTCTAATATTGATCCCAAACACCTTATGGTTATTAGGGTTAGATGGGAGAAGCCTCCTCATCCTTTCATTGAAATTAACACTGATGGGAGCTTAACAAATAAGAAAGCTGGTATCGGAGGTATTTTTAGAGATCACACAGGCAAAGTTTTACTTTATTTCAAGGCCCCCTACATTGCTGAAGATGCTTTAGAAACAAAAGCTGCTGCTCTTTACTGGGCCCTTAAATTTGCTAAGGAAGTCAAATGGAATTGTATTATTGCTGAAGTGGACTCTTCACATTTGGTGGAGCTAGTCACTGCCATCCCTTCCCCCCCTTGGCACACAAATAAGTGGATTTACAGAGATAAGAAGATTATAACAGAGATCAAGTTTCAAATTACGTTTAACTACAGGGAAGCCAACAGGCCTGCCAACTTCTTGGCATTGGAGGGATCAAACTTGAGCCATACAGTGGTCCCCACTACCCTTCCTCTCCCTCTACAACTGTTAACACAATGGGATAAACTTCAAATTCATTATATTAGAATCTAGAACTGAAATCTTGGGATGTTCTGTTTGAGGTTCCAGCCCCCTTATTATCAGCTGCCACCCATTTACTGTTTCCTGTTTTGTTGATTGGGTCTT
>NEWO01000195.1:667920-693640 GCA_003013225.1 Phalaenopsis aphrodite | reverse complement strand
TATGTATGTATATAGATGTATATATATATATATACATATATATCTATATACATATACATATGTATGCATATATATGTATATATATATATAGATATATATATATATATATATATATATGTGTATATATATTGGTTTTTACTAGCTGAGGACTGCTTTGGATCAATCTCTGATATACCCCTTTTGTGATGTCGGACCCAAATCCAATTGACATTTATTTCCACAAATATTCAGTGGGTCAAAGCTACTTTTGCTGACATTGTGGGGAAAGGTCAAGAGACAGTTCAGAATCCTGATGATTTGGTTTTTCCTGAAGAATATCATGAGGGTAATGACCTTCTCTTTAAACCCATATGTAAGAAAAGTGAGAAATTGGCTATCTATTTTATTGAAGAGGACCTAAATGGTCTAATTGAATGTCAAAAATTCAGCTTAATTGGTAAATTTCAACTTGACCACTCTAAGATGGAATCTGTGAGGAGATATTTTGATGGACTCAAATTTAAATGGGCTTGGAAAGTAGGCCTACTTGATGGTAGGCACTTACTTATTAATCTCTCAAGGGAGGAAGACTACACTAGAATTTTCTCTAAACAATCCATCTTGATTGAAGGAATCTCAGTGAAGATTTTAAAGTGGACTCTTGAGTTTGATCCAAACAAAGAACTTCTTATTGTCCCCATATGGTTTAAGTTACCTGGACTTAAACTACATTTTTTCAACCACAAAGTTCTTTTCAATATTGGCAAAGCTCTGGGAAGACCTCTGAAATTGGATGTCCCCACTTTCAACCTATCTAGACCTTCTGTAGCTAGAATTTTGGTGGAAAGAAATATTACTCTACCAGCTGTGGAGGAAATTTGGTTAAGCACTGAGCATAATGGTTACTGGCAAAAAATCATAGCTGAACAAAGAACTTACTATTGCCATCATTGCAACATGTTTGGCCACACTAATGAGAAATGCTTCAGACACCACCCCAACCTCAGAAGGAAGATCCCCAGACCTCAACCTGAGGAAGTTGAATCACATGACAAGGAGGTACCGACTGCTGCTGTTTGTGCTGTTAATGTGCTTGAGTTGCTAGGGACAAGAGCCCATGATGATACTAAACTAGAGCTGCCCCAAGATATGGCACAAGAGAGTGTGGTACCCAATCCTTAAATTAACCATGAACCAATAATTGAGCACCTTCACCTTATGCCACATTCTACTTAAATTGAACAAACTCTCTGTACTGAGCATTCTACACTTCCTACTGATCAAGAGACTATAGCTACTATGCTACTAGAGGAAGACCCTTTGATTTTGCAATTAGCCAGGAATCTTGAAGATGGCTGGAAAGTCCAAAAAATAAAAAAGAAGAAATTGCCTTTGGAACTAAATAATCTACTCTCCTCTTCATCTTATTTGGAGGATGCCCCCCCTCTTTCTTCTAGCACTATCAGAACTAAAAGAAGAGGAAAATCCACCTCTATTGGTTAATGAATCTACTTTGCTGGAATGTTAGGGGACTTGCACATCCTAAATCCCTTATTAGAATCCTTGCTCTCAATAGTTGAACCAATGGTCACTAAAAATGTTAACAGATTTGTGAGGAAATTCCCTGGTTTTCAGTTTTTTATTAACACTAACAGTAAAATATGGATTCTTTGCAGAAAGAAAGTCTTATGCACTGTTCTTAAAGAGGGAAACCAATTTATTCATTTGTAACTTAACTTCAGTTACTATCATGGGTTTGCTACCTTCATATATGCTGGCTGTACAACAACTGCTAGGCTGAACCTTTGGCAACAATTACAAGAGTTTAGCACCTCTATAAGGGATTTCTGGTTAGTAGGGGGTGATTTCAACTGCCTCTCTTCACCTTGTGAGAAGAAGGGTGGGAGATCTCCTGATATCAATCTAATGAACACATTAAATGACAACATTCAGTCTGCTGGCCTTTTTGATTTGAGGTATACGGGCCCTAAATTTACTTGGAGAAGGGGGAAGATTTGGGAGAGTCTTGATAGAGTTTTGGTAAATGATATTTGGTTTAGAGAGTTCCTATATACATCTGTCCAGCACTTGGCCATGAGTGGGTCTGATCATAGACCCTTACTTATCCAAATATCTTCATCCTCTTCTAAAACTAAAGCCAAATTTATATATCTTAACATGTGGTCAATGCATGGGGATTTTCTTAATCAAGTATCAAAGGCCTGGACTGATGTCCATCATCACATCCCAAGTATCAAGCTTTGGCTTTTACATAAAAAAGGTTAGCAAACAACTCACAAATTGGAATTGGGAGGTGGTGGGGCACATTGATAAGAAAGTCCTTGAAGCTGAACAAAATGTTTTGCATTTAGAACAGCTCTTATTATCTGACATAGGGTCTAAAATGGACCTTCAGCTAGCTAATGAACATCTATTGGACCTGATCAACATGTAAGGGGCTCTCTATGCTCAAAACGCAAACAAAATCAAGTTTTGTGAGGGTGACAGGAACTCTAAATATTATCATGCTTGCATTAATTATAGGAGGAAAAGCAACACAATTCACAAATTCCTTTCTCAAGATGGTCACTGGATTTCCAATTCTGAGGAAATTGCCAATGATGTTGTACATTACTTCCAAAAAATGTTCAGACAAAATTCATCCTCTCACCCAGCCATCAAAGCTACACTTTTTGATGAGGAAAGGGAATTCACTAAAAGTCTTTCTCATACTAACATTCCTGATGAAAACGACATTTGGGAAGCTCTAAACTCCATTGACAACACAAAGGTTGCTGGTCCTGATGGTTTCACTGCTGATTTCTACAAAAAGGCCTGGCTTATTGTGAAGGGTGAGGTTATTGCAACAGTCCAAAGCTTCTTCTGGGGGGCTAACCTCCCTAAATACTTTTCCTCTTCTACCATTACTATGGTCCCCAAGGATAAATCTTCTTGCAAATGGGAAGATTTTAGACCCATTAGTCTCACTTCTGTCATTTCCAAGATAATCATTAAAGTCTTGTTCAAAAGATTACAACCTCACCTAAATAAACTCATCTGCAGGAATTAGTCAGCTTTCATCAGGGATAGAAGTATTGTTAATAATGTGCTTTTGGCACAAGAATTGGTACTGGTCTTGGACAGAATCACTAGAGGAGGCAACTTAATTTTCAAATTGGATATCAAAAAGGCTTATGACACTATCAGCTGGAAGTTCATTGAACAGGTTCTGATTGCTAGAGGTTTCTCACCCTCCTTTGTCTCTCTAATCAACAGATGGTTGTCCAATAATTTCCACTCTATCTTCATCAATTGATCATCCCATAGATTTTTCAGTGCTTCTAGAGGTATATAACAAGGTGACCCTCTTTCCCCTACTATTTTTATCTTGGCTTTTGACTACTTATCCAGAAGTTTGAATGAGTTGGCATCCAGGAAACCCCATTCTCTTTATAGCCACAGATCTTCCACCTGAATTATTCACTTGGCCTTTACTGTTAACATCATTATCATTTCAAAAGCTTCCAAAGCTGCTGTTAAGCTATTCATGCTGAATCTGGAGACCTTTCAGGATGTTTCTGGAATGAAATTAAATAAACAGAAGTGCATCTCCATTTTCAGTAGGCAATGCAAAAATGACTTAAAGTCCTGGGTTACTGATTTCACTGGGTTCAAAAATAGCCACCTTCCTTTGAAATTTCTGGGGGCTTTTCTTATCAAAGAAAGAACTAAAAACATTCAATTTGATCACATAATTGAGAAGGTCCAGAGCAAATTGCAAGCATGGGAGAATTCCTATTTATCCAATGGGGGTAGGATCACACTCCTCAAAAGTGTTCTATCTGCTTTTCCATCCTACCTACTGCAAATGAACATTCTGAAAAAGTCTTCTCAGAGATTGTTAGAAGGGATCTTCAATAAATTCCTATGGGTTGGCCATAGAAAGCAAAAACACTGGACTTCTTGGCTAAGGTGTGTAAATCCTTTGAGGAGGGTGGGTTAGGCTTCAAGTCTTTCTCCCAAATTACGCACACTAATTTCTGCAAACTCTAGCTCAAATTTAGATCTCAGTCCTCCTTATGGGCTGAATTCCTTTGGGGTAAATATTGCAAGTATCACCACCCCACCCAACTCTCTGTGGGTTTAGGGGATTCCCCCATTTGGAAAAGGATGCTGAACAATTGTAAGTCTGGGAAATTGGTGAGGGATTGGTAAACATCTGGTGGGATAATTGGTCCTTGGAAGGCCGCTTTCTACAAGATTAGAATGCCCCAACTTCTCCTTTGCTTGTGAAGGATATCTGGGTTCATGGCAGGTGGAATCTTACTCCAATTCTTCTTTTCTGTAGCCCTTCTCAACTATCCAATATTAAAAAACTATCTGTAAAACCTGGAGTTAAAGACAAAATAGCTATAAAAAAAAGAACTCAATCCCTTCTCAGCCTCCACAACTGGTGGTACATTGGGGCCATACTATCTGGAATAAATTCCTCACCCCATCCATGTCTTTTTTCATATGGAGACTCTTCTTAAAATTGATTACCACTGATGATATTTTGAAATTGAAGGGTCTGAGGGGTCCTTCCAGATGCAATTTTTGTCAGTCCCAAGAGGAAACTATTACCCATCTTTTCTTTGACTGCACTTGGGTACAAGAAGTTTGGTCCTTTGTGAATGGTAAACTCAAGACTCCAATAATGAATCTAACATGGAATGTTTTTTATACTTGCTGGTCTGATTGGAGGGGATTCAATCTTCAAGACATCCCCAACATTGTGGCTTGGTTTGTCTGGATGGCTAGAAACCAGGTAAAGCATGACAACTCCCATCTTGATCCTATGAGGGTGGGTCTCAATTGTATTGCTTTTATAGAAAAACTGATTAAACTTAAAAAGTTTGAGGCTGTGCTGGAGATTGGTCCTTCTCTCAAGCCACACACTCCCAAAATATTGGAAATTTGCTGGACTCTCCTAAAGCTTGGATGAACCAAAATTAACACTGATGGCAGCCACAAATCTCAGTCTGCAGGTATTGGTGGGGTTTTCAGGAATCATGAGGGGAAATGTATCTTATTTTTTCAATCTCCTGTTAAAGCTTTGGACTCCCTTGAAGCAGAATGTCAAGCTGTATTTTGGGCCATCACTATAGCCAGATCTTGCCATTTAGACCAGCTATGGGTAGAATCTGACTCCTTGCAACTTATTATCATCATCCATGGGTCTTCTGATACCCCATGGAATTTAATCAGTTGGATCTCTGACATTCATCAATTGCTTAAGTTTTGCTCTACCAAGTTCTCGCATATCCACAAAGAAGGAAATAAAACCTCTAAATGGCTGGCTAGAAGGGGTCTCTATACTGAAGAACCCTTAGTGAGCAGAAGGATTCCTCCCCCACTGGATTTTCTGTTATCCAGTGACCTGTTGCCTCTCCCTTATATCAGATAGTATCTGTTGTTGGTTTGAGAGGTTGCCTTCCTTCTTGTAGGCCCTCTCCTGTCACCTTTTTTTTTCTTTTCATTCCCCTTGTATTTTGACTTATTTTCATTAATGAATTGGAGCTAGGCTCCTTACTTAATATATATATATATATATATATATATATATATATATATATATATATATATATATATATATATATATATATATATATATATATATATATATATATATATATATATATATATATAAAAGGAAAAGAGCAACTAAGGCTCCTTACATGTTAATAAAGAACCAAATGGGGATTATAAGAGTTGGAGAGATATGCCTTCCCAAAAGCTGAAAATGAAATAGAGAACACATCATGCTCATGTATCTGTATGGACACATAAATAGAAATTACACACAAGGACCAACAGTAAAGCCTAACACTATGTAACTTAATACCTTCCCCCAAGGATCTACCTCACAAAGCAGTTACATACATTTGATATAGGAGAGTGTCAAATTGTCACCAATCAGCAGGAATTTTAACTCAAGTGTAAGTGTCAGCCCAACAAAAATCTGTTCAATATTTCTACCCTGGGAGGCAAGCTAATGAGCTGGACAATTACCCTCTCTAGGAATATAATTGGTATTGATCATGTATCTGGGTAGTAGGGCAACTAACAGACTATTCCAACTGGTTAAATTCCAAAGGGGAGTTTCATCATGAAGAAGTATTTTAATACAATTAGTAGAATCTTTTTCTATAATCAAAGGACCCATATGACAGTAACAAGCAATTCTGATAGCCAGTAGATAGCTATGAATTCAGCCTCCAGAGCATCCATTGCCACAGCAGGAGCAATGAAATATAGAATGGGAGAACCATAAGGGTACCAGCACAACCATTTGAGAAGCTTCCATTAGTGTTGACCTTCAACCAACCAGTAGAGGGAGGACTCCAAAGGATTAGTTTGAAAGACTGAAGAAGAGGGATATTGTTTCCTGGAGTCCAGTGCTTTATAACATTAGGGAAATGATGAAACTTGATCAATTTCTGAATATAAGAGATACAATTAGTAATCACAGTTTAGGGTGATAAGTTGGTAGGTAACTGAGTCAGTCGTAAATCCATTCTGACTTCGGTTCATTTCCTTCGAGAACGACTAACACATAACCCTGAAAACTTCTCATCAAATTTGTTGTGGTTTTTGTACATCCATATGAACCAAGCCACAATACAGGGTATCACCCAAAGGTTGTTGTTACACCATTCTTCCCAGCTCGTAGAGAACTTAAGCCAGCTTACATTGTGACTATTAATATTCAGAAGCTTGATTAAACCTGACCAAATTTTTTGTGAGAGGGCACATGAGAAAAATAGGTGATCCAAGGTTTCTTCAGTAGCATAGCAAAGTGGGCAGATTGAAGGCCCTCTCAGCCCTTTCATCTTTAATATATCATCTGTAGGAAGTAAGGAATGTCAGAGTCTCCAGCAGAAGAAGGACATAGAGGTAGTTAAGAATTTACCCCAAGGCATCTGATTCCAATTAAAGAAATGATGGTAAATGTAGGCAGATAATTTCTTGGAGTAAGTCTATTTAGTAATTATTTTGTCTTTGGAAATGGATGAGATAGGAGTATCCTTAACCCACCTCACATGTTCACTAGAAAGAATAGTGTTCAACAGTCTGCAGTTCCACTGATTATCAGACCAATAATCTCTGACTAGACAATTAGTGTTGGGATTAGGGGTGAGGCACTCAAGTTTCTCTCCATTGCTGACCCAGTTATCTAACCAAAAGTTGATATGCCCATCTCCTAAAGGAAGAGTTCCTCAGCTTTATTTCTGATTTTCAGCAGTTTTGTCCATAGTTTGGAATCCCCCATCCTTTTGGATACCAAAGTAGGGTGCAAAAATCTGCAGTATTTCCCTTTTAGAAATCTTGCCCAAAGGCTATCCTGGGACCTGAATCTGATCCATAATTTGCAAAAAATTATGAAACCCAGGTGTTGGAAGTCTTTGAAGCCCATCCCATCAGCTTGCAAAGGTTTACATAATTTCTGCCAAGGGAGCCAGCGAAATTGCTTTCTTTGACCAAACGAGAGAAATTTATTGAAGATCCTTCCAATAGAGTCTTGGGTACCCTTTTGCATGGAGAATATTTGTAGGACATAAGAAGGCATTGTAGTGAGAATACTCCTTAAAACAGTGATCCTCCCACCATTAGAGAGGAATGAGTTAGTCCAATGTTCAAGTTGTGCTTTGATCTGATCAATGACATCCTGGAATTGTGTTTGTCTAGTTCTGCCTTTGAGTAGATGTATTCCAAGGTATTTAATGGGGAGGTTGGCATAGCAAAATCTAGTGTATTCAGAGATCCAGTGCTTGAGCTGAGGTGCGGAGTTTTTATTAATAATAAATTGACATTTTTGTTTGTTGAGTGCCATACCTGAAGTATGCTGAAAGTGGAGAAGACATTTATATACCCTCCTGACAGAATTCTTGGAAGCATTGGAGAAAATAATTATGTCATCAGCATAAGCTAAATGGCTTATAAGGATATTAGATCTATGATGGAAAGCCAAATGAGGTGAATTAGAAACCAACATATTCAATTGCCTTGAAAGGTAGTCCAGAGCAAGTATAAAAATGGTTGGAGACAAGGGGTCTCCCTGCTTGATCCCCCTGGTAGCATTGAAGAAGCCATGACACCTGCCATTGATCAGAATTGAATGCGCATTGCATTTAAGCCATTTGTATATCAAATTTATAAATCTTTCATTGAAGCCTCTAGCAGAAAGAGTATCAAGGATGAATTCCCAATTAATGGTATCATAGGCTTTGCTTATGTCCAGTTTGAAAATGACATTTCCTCCTCTACAAATTCTGTCAAGATCTAACAGGAGTTCCTAGGTAAGTAGGATGTTGTCAGTAATATTCCTCCCTCTAATAAAAACCACTTGTTTGTCACTAATGAGATGATGAAGATGGGGCTGCAACCTAAACACAATGATTTTGCTGATTATTTTGGAGATCACATTGGTTAGGCTGATTGGCCTGTAATCCCCCCAAGTTTTCCTATTTTGGTTCTTTGGTATCAGAGTGATGGTGGAGGCACTGAAATATTTAGGGGGTTCCACACCAAGAAAGAAAATTTGGACAACAAGCATAATGTCTAGTTTAGTCTTATCCCATGTGGCTTTATAGAAAGTAGATGTATAGCCATCAGGCCCTGCAATTTTGATGCCATCAATGGAATCTAAGGCTTGTTTTATCTTATCTTCCAAAGGGGTACTAGTGAGATTTAAATTTTGAACATATTGCTGACAGTTAGTGAACATCTCAGTTTCAATTGGGCTTCTAAAATCCAACTCATTGGTGAACCACATTTGGAAATGTTGGACTGCATCATAAGCTATATTTTCTGCATTGGTTAACGTCCTGCCATTGATATTGGTTATGTTTAAGATCATATTACACTTCCTTCTATGATTGATACAAGCATGATAGTATCTAGTATTTCTATCACCATCAGTGAATTTGTTGACAACATTTTTTTGTTTTAAGAAACATTCATGGTAGCTGATTTGTGCAAGGAGTCTCTCATTGGCATGGTGAACCTCATATTCGGAGATCATCCCCATTTGTAAGCCTTCCTCCAAACTATGAACTTCTTTTTAGATGGCCTCCAGTTGTTCATTGACATTACCAAATCTTTCCCAATTCCATTTTTTCAGATTAGAGGCTAAGTTCTTTTATTTAACCATAATCTGATCCAGGGGTCTGCATTTAGGTTGGAATTCCAATTGTTTTCCACTTCCATAATGATATAAGGATGTAGAGTCCACATATTCTGAAATCTGAAAGGTGTATGAGTTGGTCTAGTAGTGTTATGTATGGAGCAAAGGATAAGTCTGTGATCAGATCTAGCCATTCCAAGGTGAGTGACAGTAGACAATGGGAAGGTTTGAAACCATAAGGAGTTGCTAAGCAATCTATCCAATCTTTTCCACAAAGTGCCTCTTCTCCAAGTGAACTTTGGACCTTGAAAGCCTAGATCAAATAGACCAGCATCACTGATGAAGTTATTGAATTTGGCTATTGGAGAAAGTAAAGGGGCTTTACCCCCTCTTTTTTCAGTTGGAGAAGTGATACAATTGAAGTCACGCCCCAAAATCTAGAAAGAGTCAATATTTTGTCCCAAAGTCATCAGCCCATGCCATAGTTCTTGTTGGTATCTAGGAAGGCTGCTAGCATAGATGAATGATGCAAATCCCACCTGTGCTCCAATAGCAAATTGAATGTGAAGAAACTGATGATGGTTAACAAGTAAACTGCACTGAATTTCAGGTCTGACAAAAAGCCAGATTTTATTAGTGGAATTAGCATAAAAAGTAAACTTGGAAAACTTGTTGATGATGTTTCGAGGATATTTGGTGACCATAGGTTCAAGAATTACAAAGCACCAAATCTTGTGTAGTCTGATGAGATGTCTTAATCTCAAAAGAGAGGAGGGGTGAGCCACTCCTCTAATGTTCTAACACAAAATATTAATCATGTGATCCTTATTATTCCAAAGAGGAATACTAATCACTGATAGGTGAGAATTGAATGGAAAGTTGAGACTTTGACCTAGTTCTTCCTCTATTATATGTAGAGGTAGAGCCATAATGAGTCATAGCCTTTCCATCCTTCTTAGGAGAGTTTGTTCCTTGTAGAAGTTGCTGCACCTCAGAAGTCTGCTTTTTCTTTTTCCTGGTTTTCTGAATTTGTCAATCCTCTCCTAAAGCCTGTTGCAAATTAATGACATCAGCCTCAGCAATGCTAGGAGTAGCCTCATTGATCAGGGAACTTTTCATCACATTCTTTTTCCTTGTTTTCTGACTTTGCCAATTTTCTCCCAAAGCCTGCTGCACTTCAACAGTAGCAGCTTCAATAATTCTAGTGTCAGCCTCAGTGATCAAGGGACTCTTCAGAGCACATTTCCCTTTTCCAGCAAGTGTGGGGGAGGGAGGGCCAATAATACTGACTTCATTAGGTTCTTCCCTCTCCACACAACTTGGAGAAGTTTCGAAGTTGTTTTGGGGTTCTGATAATTCTCCTAATGGATCACTAGAGGGGAAAGTGGCAGTAGGATTTGTGTTCTTAACAGAAAGAGTTTTACTGGTTTGCGTGACAACATCCCTGTGATTAAATGTAGTGATATTATTGCTTTATCCCTGATTAGAAACCTGACTAGCTACCCTTGGATTCATAGAGAGTTTTTTGGTAGGGGGTGGAGCCTATAGCATTTCTCAATAGTGTGGCCAAACATTTTACAGTGTTGGATGTAAAAAGGCTTTTGTTCAGCAGTTATATCTTGCCAAAACCCCTCTGCATCAGAACTAATCCATATCGTTTTTATCTCAGGGAGGGTTATGTCTCTTTCCACCTGAATTCTAGCAAGAGCAGGGCTTGCCTTATTGAAAGTAGGAGCATCAACCTTGAGGGGAGTACCTAGTGCTCTCACTATATTAAAAAGTAAATTAAGATTGAAGTAAGGTAATGGAAGACCAGGTAGCTTAAACTAAACTGGGACCACAGGAGGCTCCTTAGCTGGGTCAAAATCTCTAGTCCATTTCTGGATTTTCATTGTAACGCCTGCTATAGAAACAAATTGTTTAACAAATAGCCTAGCATAATCTTCTTCCATTGAGAGTTGGATAAGAAGATGTCTGCCATCTATCAAACCAAGCTTCCATTGTCCAATGAAATTTAGAGAATCAAAGAAGCTTCTAACAAGGTCCATTTTGGGATGACCCAACTGGAATTTTCCAACAAGAGTGAATCTGACTTCTTCATTCAGTGAAGCAATTTCAGCTGCAGAGATGTAGACTGCAGTTTCTCTATCTTTGATGCCAAGGGGGTGAATGCAAGGGCAAATCCCTTTGCCAACAACAGCATTATGACATTCCTGAGGGAAAATTAAATTTGTAGCATCTTAGAGAGTGTCATTAGCTCTTCCAACAATCCCTGCATAAGTAGCCTTAGTCCAACTGGAATCAATGTGAACATCAATGGGGGTGGCCATAACACCAGCCACAAAGAAAAACCTAGAAACTTTTGAGTAGAGAAAAAGAAAGCAGGACAGAATTTAGGAGGCCAGCAGAAAAACCAAAGAAGAGGAACACCAGCACAATGGAACAATAAAACAGATGGGAGAAAAGAGAGTTCGCGAAAGCCAAGAGGAGAAGACCACAAGGAAGACTCCCAAACCAGTGACAAGCCCAACACAAAACCTTACCATATATATATATATATATATATATATATATATATATATATATATATATATATATATATATATATATATATATATATATATATATATATATATATATATATATATATATATATATATATATATATATATATATATATATGGGTGGCGACTGGTTCATCTGTTGCTCTGCTAGGGTTTTGGCAGAATGGCTCAAAATGCTGCTGTAGATGGCCTAATCTTTACTATCCCATTACTTTCAACTGGTTTTCTCTCCTCTCATCACTGGATATTGCAAGTTCTGCTTTTCTCTAAGCTTTTACATCTTCCCAGGTTTTGGCTTTTTCAAATTTTACTGTTCCATTGCTTAACCCCATTGTTTTTGCTGTGTTGTTTGTCTTCTACCTACTGTCGGGTTGGTTTTGCTTTTGGTTTTCTCTGGTAGTTGACAACTCAGGGTCAACTCTATCTCTAATAAGGCTCTTTCACTATTCCATTGCTTAGCCTCACTATTTCTTGTTGTTTTTGTTTGGCTGGTTGCTTGGGGGTCTTCTACCTACTATGTGGTTGGTCTTTTTCACTGGCAGTTGACAACTCTGGTGTCAGCTCTATCTCTGATAAAGCTCTTTCAGTGATGTCTGGCTCAAATCTAATTGATATTGCCACCAATGTTTAGTGGGCCAAGGCTACTTTTGCTGACATTATTTGGAAAGGTCATGAGAAAGTTCAGAATCCTGATGATTTGGTTTTTCCTCAAGAATATCATGAGGTTAATGACCCTCTTTTCAAACCTAAATGCAAGAAAAGTGGGAAATTGGCTATCTACTTTACTGAAGAGGACCTAAATGGTCTTACTGAATGTCAAAAATTCACCTTAATTGGTAAATTTCAACTTGGCCATCCTAAGATGGAATTTGTGAGAAGATATTTTGATGGACTGAAATTCAAAGGGGCCTGGAAAGTAAGCCTACTTGATGGTAGGCATATACTTATTAATCACTCACGGGAGGAAGACTATGCTAGAATTTTTTCTAAATAATCTTTCTTGATTGAAGGAATCTCAATGAAACTTTTAAAGTGGATTCCTGATTTTGATCCCAACAAAGAACTTCCCATTGTCCCCATCTGGTTTAAGTTACCTGGACTTAAACCACACTTTTTCAACCACAAAGTCCTCTTCAACATTAGCAAAGCTTTAGGAAGACCTTTGAAATTGGATGCCCCCACTTTCAACTTATCTAGACTTTATGTAGCCAGAATTTTGGTTGAAAGAAACATCACTCTACCAGCTGTGGAGGAAATTTGGTTAGGCACTGAGCGTAGTTAATATTGGCAAAAAATCATAGCTGAACAAAGACCTTACTATTGCCATCATTGCAATATGTTTGGCCACACTGATGAGAAATGCTTTAGACTTCATCCCAACCTCAGAAGGAAGATTCCCATACCTCATTCTGAAGAATTAGAATAACATGACACTGAGTTGCCAACTACTGCTGACTGTGCTGTTAAAGTTTCTGAGTTGCCAGGGAAAAGGGCCCATGATGACACTAAACTAGAGCAATGGCAAAAGAGGGTGTGGTTCCAAATCCCCAAACTAATCATGAACCACTAACTGAGCAACTTCACCTCTTGCCACATTCTACTCAAATTGAACAAACCCATTGTACTGAACATCCTACACTCCCTGCTGATCAAGAGATAATAGCTATTGAGTTACCAGAAGAAGACCCTTTGATTTTGCAATTAGCTAAAAATCTTGAAGATGGTTGGCAAGTTCAGAAAATAAAAAAGAAGAAAATGCCTTTGGAATTAAAGAATCTACTCCCCTCTTCATCTTCTTTGGAGGATGCCCCCCCCCCTCTTTCTTCTAGTACTATTAGAACTAGGAGAAGAGAAAAATCTACCTCTATTGGTTAATAAATCTAATTTGTTGGAATGTTATGGGATTAGCACATCATAAATCCCTTAATAGAATTCTAGCTCTCAATAGGATGTATAAACCTTGGATCATTGCTTTACTTGAACCAATGGTCACTAAAAATGTTAACAAAATTGTGAGGAAGTTCCCTGGATTTCAGATTTTTATTAACACTAATAGTAAAATATGGCTTCTTTACAGAAAGGAAATTCATTGCACTAACCTTAAAGAGGGAGACCAATCTATCCATTTGAAGCTTAACTTCAGTTACTATCATTGATTTGCTACTTTCATATATGCTGGTTGTACAACAACTGCTAGATTTGAACTTTGGCAACAGTTACAAGAGTTTAGTTCCTCTATAAGGGATTTTTGGTTAGTAGGGGGTGACTTCAACTGCATCTCTTCACCTAGTGAGAAGAAGGGTGGGAGATCTCCTGATATCAATCTAATGAACACATTCAATGACAACATTCAGTTTGATGGTCGTTTTGATTTTGGGTTTATAGGACCTAAGTTTACCTGGAGAAGGGGGAAGATTTGGGAGAGGCTTGATAGAGTTTTGGTGAATGATATTTGGTTTAGAGATTTACTACATACTTCTGTCCAACACTTGGCTATGAGTGGGTCTGATCATAGACCCTTGCTTATTCAAATGTCTTCCTCGTCTTCTAAAACTAAAGCCAAATTCAGATATCTTATTATGTGGTCCATGCATGGGGATTTTCTCAATCAAGTCTCAATGGCATGGACTGATGTTCACCATCACATCCCTGGTATCAAGCTTTGGCTTTTACATAAAAAAGTCAGCAAACATCTCTCAAATTGGAACTGGGAGGTGGTGGGGTACATTGATAAAAAAGTCCTTGAAGCTAAACAAAATGTTTTACAATTAGAACAGCTCTTATCCTCTGGCATAGGGTCTGAAATGGACCTTCAGTCTGCTAATGAACATATGCTGGATCAAATCAACATGCAAGAGGCTTTCTATGCTCAAAAGGCAAACAAAATTAAGTTTTGTGAGGGAGATAGGAACTCTAAATATTATCATGCTTGCATAAATTATAGGAGGAAAAGCAACACAATTTACAAAATCCTTTCTCAGGAGGGTCACTGGATTTCCAATGCTGATGGAATAACTAAAAATGATGTACATTACTTTCAAAATATGTTCAGACAAACTCCATCCTCTCACCCAGCAATTAAAGATACACTGTTTGATAAGGAAAGGGAATTCACTAAAAGCCTATCTCTCACTAATATTCCTGATGAAATGGAAATTTGGGAAGCTCTAAAATCCATTGACAACACTAAAGTTGCTGGTCCTTATGGCTTCACTGCTGATTTTTCTAAAAAGGCCTGGCTTATTGTGAAGGGTGAGGTTATTGCTACGGTCCAAAAATTTTTCTAGGGGGCTGATCTCCTTGAATATTTTTCCTCATCTACTATTACTTTGGTTCCCAAGGACAAAACTCCTTACAAATGGGAAGATTTCAGACCCATTAGTCTCACTTTTGTTATATCTAAGATAAACAGCAAAGTACTGGTTCAAAGATTACAACCTCACCTAAATCAACTTATCTGCAGGAATCAATCAACCTTAATCAAAGATAGAAGTATTGTTGATAATGTGCTTTTGGCCCAAGAGTTCATACTGGACTTGTACAGAATCACTAGAGGAGGCAACTTAATTCTCAAATTGGATATCAAAAAGGCTTATGACACTATCAGTTGGAAGTTCATTGAACATGTTTTTATTGCTAGAGGTTTCTCCCCCACCTTTGTCTCTCTAATAAACCGATGACTGACAAATAATTTCCATTCTATCTTCATCAATGGATCCTCCCATGGTTTTTTCGGTGCTTCTAGAGGTATAAAACAAGGTGAACCCTTTCCTGTGCCATTTTTATCTTAGTTTTTGACTACTTCTCCAGAAGCTTGAATGAGTTGGCATCCAGGAAACCCCATTCCTTTTATAGCCACAGATCTTCCACCTTAATCAATCACTTGGCTTTTGCTGATGATATCATTATCTTTTCAAAATCTTCCAAAGCTGCTGTTAAATTATTCATGCAAAATCTGGAGATCTTTCAAGATGCTTCTGGTATGAAATTAAATAAGCAGAAGTGCATCTCCATTTTCAGTAAACAATGCAAAAGTGATTTAAAGACCTGGGTTTCTGATTTTACTGGCTTCACAAATAGTCACCTTCCTGTGAAATATCTGGGGGCACTTCTTACCAAAGAAAGAACTAAAAACATTCAATTTTATCACATAATAGATAAGGTTCAAAGCAAATTACAAGCATGGGAGAATTCTTTTTAATCCAATGGGGGTAGGATAACACACCTGAAAAGTGTTCTATCTGTTATTCCATCCTATCTACTGCAAATGAACATCTTGAAAAAGTCTTTTCAGAGATTATTAGAAGGGATCTTCAATTGATTTCTATGGGCTGGTCAAAGGAAGCAAAAACACTGAAAAAAATGGGCTAAGGTGTGTAAACCCTTTGAGGAGGGTGGGTTAGGCTTCAAGTCCTTCCCCCAAATTATGCACACTAATTTCTGCAAACTCTGGTTCAAATTTAGATCTCAGTCCTCCCTTTGGGCTGAATTCCTTTAAGGCAAATATTGTAAGCATCAACACCCCACCCAACTCTCTGTGGGTTTAGGGGATTCCCCCATCTGGAAAAGGATGTTACAGATTAGCAAGGAAGCTGAACAAATGTATGTTTGGGAGATTGGTGAGGGCTTGGTAAACACTGGTGGGATAATTGGTCTTTAAAAGGCTGCCTTCTTCATGATCATAATGTTACAGCCTCTCCATTGCTTGTGAAGGACATCTGGGAACATGATAAGTGGAATCTTACTCCAATTCTTCCTTTCTGCAGGCCGTCTCAAATCTCCAATATTTTGAAACTTTCTGTAAACCCTGGAGTAAAAGACATAATTGCTTTAAAAAAGAACTTAATCTCCTCTCACCCTCCCCAACTGTTGGTGCATTGGGGCGATACAATCTAGAATAAATTCCTCACTCCCTCCATGTCTTTCTTCATATGAAGACTATTCTTAAAATTGATTCCCAGTGATGACATATTGAAATTGAAGGGTCTGAGGGGTCCCTCTAGATGTATTTTCTGCTTGTCCCATGAGGAAACTGTTACCCACCTTTTCTTTACCTACCCATGGGTACAGGATGTTTGATCTTTTGTGAATGGTAAGCTCAAGGCCCCAACTATGAATGTAACATAAGAGGTTTTCTATAATTGCTAGCCTGATTGGAGGGGATTCAATCTTCAAGACATCCCCAACATTGTGGCTTGGTTTGTTTGGATGGCTAGAAATCAGTTAAAGCATGATAATTCCCATTTAGATCCTATGATGGTAGCTCTAAATTGTATTGCATTTATACAAAAATTGATTAAATATAAAAAGTTTGAAGCTGTGTTGGAGCTGAGCCCATCTCTCAATCCTCCCACAGCCAATGTCTTTAAAATTTGCTCGACTCTCCCAAAACTTGGATGGACTAAAGTTAACACTGATGGTAGCTATAAGTCTCAGTCTGCTGGTATTGGTGGTGTCTTCAGGAATCATGAGGGGAGATGCATCTTGTTTTTCAATCTCCTGTTAAAGCTCTAGACTCCCTTGGAGTAGAATGTCAAGCTGTCTTTTGGGCCATCAATTTAGCCAGATCTTTCCATTTCTACCAGCTATGGGTTGAATCTGACTCCTTGCAGCTTATTAATCTTATCAATGGTTCTTATGATACCCCATGGAATTTAATCAGCTGGATTTCTAGAATTCATCAATTGCTTAAGAGTTACTCTATCAAGTTCTCCTACATCCACAGAGAAGGAAATAGACCCTCCAATTGGCTGGCTAGAAGGGGTCTCTCTACTGAAGAAGCTTTAGTGAGAAGAATGATTCCTCCCCCACTAGATTTCCTTTTATCCAGTGATCTATTGCCTCTCCCTTATATTGGATAACTCTTTTGTTGTTTTTTTTAGAGGCTGCCTTCTTTTCTCTAGGCCCTCTTTTTTCACCTTTTTCTTTTCCTTTGTATTTGGTTTTTCTTTCATTAATGAATTGGAGCTTGGCTCCTTACTCTCTATATATATATATATATATATATATATATATATATATATTACACAACTTACTTTTCATACAAGGATCAAGTTTTTGGCGCTGCAGTGGTGTCAACTTCATAAATCCTTACATATAAGAAATCGGGATCAGCCGACAATACCAGGGGCGGTCACCATCTGGCTCAAGGAGTTCAGGGCTAGAGATTGGTGAAGTCAATTATGGGCTGCTGCCCGACCCACAATTATAAAGATATTTATGTTCCTTAATATACCAATAACTTGACCCAAATTATATTTAGCGACTAGTGAGAACAAATGTAATGTGATAACATTTAAAGAAATAATTTTTTCACTAGGGGTACTACACAAGTATACATATCGTTTCAAGTAATATAGGATTTTCTATAAAAACCCCAGTATCAATCACATAGGGAACTGTAAACAAAAAGAAAGGAAATTCAGGAATTTTATCTTTAAGAGCACTTTACTTAAGACTTCAACAAATATCTAAAGAAATAATGATGAAATTAACTTTACTAATTTCTGCAAATTCATGTAAAACTAAATGAAATGATTTCAAAAAATATATAAAAAGAGACTTTCTCCTTGCAAGTAATTCATAATTTCTATAGGATTTTAAACATTTATAAGTTTAAATGTGGTATTATGACAAATAAGAGCATAATATTCTTTACTTTTTCCAATGTGTAAAGAACATTAACTAATCTAAAGTTAGCTTCGACATGTATAGTAGTGTTAGGTGATGGCTTTACATGCGATTATTTGATGTGTTGTAAATATCCTTCAATATTACAATACACACACGACAACACTAATAGTAAATATGCAGTTTAATCTCAATAAATATAAATTAAGTATAAATAATTTTATCTTTTAAAATGTCTAAGTTGCCAAACCCCGAAAAATAACGCAAGAATACGTATCACTCAAGTAATAAAGGGCTCTAATGGAGTCCTAAGTATCTAGCCCATATGTGGAAATTCTTATGTTTATAATGTCAAACACACTATTCAAACTTTAAAACCTAAGTAAGCAAAACAAATCTAGATTGAATTTAATGTATGGTGAAAGAAATGCAGTTAAAGGAACTAAGTTAACTAAACTAATTTTTAAGCTTTAAAAGTAAACTAATAAAGATTAAACAAAGTTTTGAAATGAAGAGTTCAAATTTAAGAAAACATCCTTACCCTTTACAATGAGTTTATGGAAAGTGAAGAAATTAAAATCATTTAAAAAATATATAAATAAATTGTATTTTGATAAATTAAAAAAAAAATTATTTACCCTTTGAGAGTGCATAAAGAACAGCGATTAATCCAGAGTATGGTCTCAAAATCTGATGTTAGGTTAAAGGATACTGGCTGCCACTCCAAAGCTCCCACTTCTCCCTTGCCTTAGGGCTAACAATCTCACTTTAGTTTCCAAGCAACTAGACCAAATTAAGGATTTTAATCTATCACCTTAAAATCTACAATTATACACCCAACAAACTATATTTCCCTATTTCCCTATTTATTTGCATGAAACTCTACGAATTACATTATTACCCATGAAGTTGAATGTGACTCTTACTTGTTGTAGAAAGCATAGCCATTTTGGATTGTATCTGTCTCAATAAATTTTAACCTTTTAATTGTCTAGATCAAAAAGTAAATGAAGATTTCAATCCAAATCATCATCATTTATCAACATTTAAAATGTTACAAAAAAAAAACAAATTTTTCACGAAACCATGCCTCATTTCAGGGAGAAGGATAAAGAATACTACTCAGAGTTCATGAGAAGGATATGAAAAAACACATATTTCATATATAAAAACAAGTTTACAAAATAAAGAAAGTACAGAACACAAATTATCTCATACTACTTCCTAAGCAAATCTCTATAAGTTACTTTAAGGACTTTCTTGCTTTACACTCACACTCCATTCTCTCTTAGAAGTGTAATGAAGAAGAAATCTCTCACCTTCTTTTTTCTCTTACAACCCTAGCAGAAAATCCTCTCTTATCCAAGACTTCTCTCTCACACTAAAACTTCTTTTTTTAATCTCACACCCTCTTTCTCCTTTTATTAGAGCCAGCATTCTTTCAAAAAGAATTCAAAATTCCCCTCAATTTTCCTCCAAAAGACGCACTTTTAACACCAAGAGACAAGTCCCTTCATTCAAGAAATATATCTCTCCATTAAAGATCCTTTACAAAGTGTCTCGATACATTAAACCTTTCCAAAGGACGTTTGAATTGTTTGGGTCATCAAAAATTACCAAAAAATAGTCACCAACTGCCTTAGTCCGTCTTAATTCGTCTCTGATGCCTCTTGTGCCAGTCTAATGAAGTCCTATCTTTCCTCTAGATTTTGGCACTTTTGGTGCCAAGTTTAGCGCTTCTGACACCATTCTCTATAAAATGGCACCTCAGGCTCTTTTGGCGCCTGCTCTCTAGAAAATGGCGCCAGTTCTGGCACCTCTACCGCCAAGTTCATGAAAACCTTTATTTTGGCTACAAATTTTCTTCTTTTTGATACTTTTTGTCCAAAAACATGAAAATATACTTCTTTAAAGTGCAACGTCACAAAAATAAGCATAAAATATATAAATAAAAAAGTACATTATTTTGGTGTATCAAAATCCCCCAAACATAAATGTTACTTGTCCTCAAGTGACATTTTTACTATATAAAAATATGACTTATGGCAGAGATTAACTTATAAACTTCTATAATTTATTTTAATAAATATAATAGTGTAACTTAAGAAAAATTTTTAATAACTTAGGTTAAAACTAACAACATAAGAACACCTAGTAATCAAGTTTAAGTTTAATAGTTATGAATCTCCATTCTTTTAAAAAAAATATATAATTTGTCATATGATAGATACTTACAATATTCATATGAAAAAGAATTTCAAGAAAAAATTTTTTAGCAAAGATGATAATACTCAAATACAATTTTAGAAAATATAATAAATCTTTTTCCTCAAGATGATTCAAGTGAAGTGTCAACGCTATTTTTGGTTGGAGGAGTTGCCCGTAAGAAGCTATCGGTCACCGGAATCAAAATCCCGTCGCCTGCTTTGGAAGGACAATTTAATTTACATATATATTTAGTTTTTTAGAAAAATTTAAAGTTAAACTGACCCCATATATTTTGTAGTTTAAATGAAAGAGCACTGTACCTCAAATCTGTATCTATTCCGAAGGACAAACACAATACTTGAGGATGCATCTTGATCAAATAAACTAAGGAATATATGACATCCATTTCGTCTGCAAAATCTTTATATTTGCTGACAAGTTCTCCTATTTAATATAAAAGATTAAATAGGGTTTATATTAAGCTGGGTTTGTACATGCTTCCTATAAGGGCAAGTCTCTATAATTAATTACATCTTAAATGACCAAAGTCACCTAAGAAGACTTTCGATAAAAATCAAGAAATATTATCTTCAAGGAATTTTAAAGGTTAGGACTCTTCAATGACATCAGACATAGAGTTGTGAAAGGGGATTGGTTTAAATTTGAAATATTTTATTGTAGAATACAAAGGAGGAAGAACTAGGGGATGTCATGGATCCAGAGGAGAACCATGGTGACTTCCCAAGCTATCCTAATATTTGGCTTCAATTTTGAGGAAAAAAAATTAACTGTTTCATCCTCCCAATTTTATTAGTTAGGGCTTACATTTAAGTGAAAATATCACACAAATATCCTAGAAGATGTGAGGGTTTAGGTTGAGACGAACGACAACCTCGAAATCCTAAGACGAGTTAGAGATTATATTGTATAATAGGGCTATAAAAAGGCCTAAAGATAAGGTGAGGATTTTGTTTATAAGGTGAGGACTTAAGATAAAAAAGAAACCTCAAACTCCTATGGCTTTTTTGTTTATATCTAAGGAAGGAAGATTGGTTTAGTTGGGGAAGACAGGTTTTGCTGTTGAAGATGGCTGTGCTGCCCATCATGCTAACTCCATGCTCCTTGCCGCGACGAGTTTGAGTTTTCTAGTGTCCTAAGTTATGATGTCAAATCAGGTGGCCCTATGGTTGAAGTTTTTTAAATTTTATGGGGGCATATTGAGGTTGAGTAGAACGACACCGGTTAGGATCCTACGGCTCCCTCGCTCTGCCATCACTATTTTCTATTGGATTCACTTAGTCTAAATGAACTTATTAAACTAAACTTAATGAGTTCCATAATTTCATTTTTGATCATGGGATGCCTCGTTATCAACCGTAGGTTACCTCCTTCGAGGGATTCTCGATCATCCGATAGAGAAGTCTTAATTCAATTGCAATTGTAGTTTTGTGTGATGTTTGTGATTAAATTTTGAGTTGTATTATATTTTGAATGTCGTGGGGGTTAATTTTTATCTTGGTTGATTTTAGTTCTTGATTTTTGGTTTTGGTTTTGTGGCTATCCTAATAGTTTTAGTTTTCTATGCAAATTTGTATAAGCACAAAAGTATATCATAAAAGTTCAAGAAAGACAACGCTGAAAACAATAAAAGCGTATCTAGCGAGTGTTCTTGTTCCACCACCTGAAACTTAAAATGCATGCCAGGACAATTTATATAGCGGCAAAAAGTAAGGTTTTGGTAATTTTTCATAACCCGATGTCATAGCTTGATGGGCCCTTAGGAATTTAATCAAGGATGATTTTTTCAAGCGAAACATATTAAGTTTAGTAGATCTTCAAGATATCCAACAGATCTAGAGAAAGAAGCACGTCCGTGCTACTCTCTCGCTGCTTGGTGGAAAATACCGAGTTCTGTTAAACTTTATTATGTTTCTTAATAATCCATCCTGTAAACATAATGCTCAGTGAGCACTAATGTCTCGATTATCTCTAAGAGTAGGGTAATTATCAGTTGTGATTCAATTTAAGAATTATGTTGGTGAAGACCCTTAAAGAGGCAAGTTAGTGTTGTTGGAACACTTAGCCAAATTTTAACCCTAATTGGGCTTGTAATGTTTGAAAGGTGTTTTAATTTTCAATGATATTTACTTTTCTAATCCTCATTTAAATGAAACTTGATTTAGCCTAAGTCACTACTAAGCCCTTAAGACCTAGGTAAGTGTCTTAATTAGTTTTGAAAAAGTTAGACTTTAGGTTGTCATGATTCATGAATTGAATTTTTTATGAAAATAAAAGTAGGGGTATTAAATTGATTAATTATTGACATTGAAAGTCATACCCCAAAGCCCTAGGTTCATTTTATTTTAATAAACTTCCAAATTTTACTAATTTAGAAATCTATTAACTTATCTTTTTAATTAAGAAAGTGAGGTTGGTTTCTACCAATTAACCCATTGTATTTAAAATCTCAAATAAATTGATTAAGATCAGAGGTTACCCATTTTCCTTCTTGAATTAAGCCTAAATGTTAATTAAGGATAAGTTTCCAAAATTACACATTTGCCCCTAAGGCTCTGACACTTCATTATTTGTCAAATTCAATTCAAATGACTTTGAAATTTTTATCCTACCTTATTCATTGGTCAATTAAGACATTAGAGGAGAAAAAGTGATTTTTCAAAATTTAATTTATTTTATATAATTATTTCTATGCAAAAATAGGATTTTTCAAAGAAAATTCCTAAATAAGTATTTATTTAATTAAAAATAAAATATGCATAACATAAACTTAAAACTATTTCCACATTATTCTGCTCTATTCTCTGAGCAAGAGGATAGTTTTTTTTTTTGTGATTTTTCTACATTAAGATATGAATTTTTGAAGTTAAGGGTATTTAAATTAAAAGGAAAAATCCCTATTTATCTATATAAACAGCGTGTGCTGACTAGATCCTAGGCAGCTCCGAAGGCACGCGTGGCGCGCTCTAATTGGACGCCCCCATCCACGCAGCTGCTAACTCGGCCAGCGATTTATGTTTCGAAACGCTGTCTAGCTTGATCTCTTCCATCCATTTGATACACGCTTGATCAAACGGCTCCCCGTCATCGGCCCCAATAGAGTGATCATGTGATAGTCCACACTAAAACCCTAAGATCTCAGCCTAGACTCAACCAAATCACTTTGAGTTTGGTCCTATGGACTTTTCTAAGTGAGACAAACACATCCATAAGGTAATCATGCAATTAAATTAAGCCTAATCAAATGGAGAATCAAAATAGGCTTGAGAGGGAGAGAATTTCATACATCTGCTCTGAGAAGTGAAGCTTTGATCAGAGGGCCTTGGTACGTTTGTTGGGGCATAAGGAGGCTAGGGATTAAGCCTATGGTCTTGGTGTGAGGCCTAGATATGATTTTGATCACGGTCGGATTTGGGTGTTGGTCTAGAGCTGTGATAGAGGCTCTGTGGAAGGGGGATTTTATGGGGATTTGGCTTATTTCTTGTTTGTGAACATGTGCGCACAAGTAATTAAAGTTTAGTAGACTATGAAGGTGTAATGAGTTCTGTCCTGGTTTTAAATAGAGGTTTGAGCTCAAAATTAAACTTCCACAGTGGAATTCTGTGGGGGAGAAATGTTATATTGCACTAAGGGAATCTCAGAGAAGCTTTGTGAGAAGTTTGGGAGTCTTTCTCTAAGAAATTTTCAGCACCCCTCCCATGGTCGTGGAGGTAAGTTTTTATAAAAATGGCCATGGGGTGTCTCTTTGGGCACAATTTTGGGTGCATTGTGGTGCTTAGGTGGAGTGCAGAGGAGAACTACAGTTTATGTTGGATGAGCTGGCCTCTAGGTTTGATTTGGGTGAAGTTCCATGGGAGTGGCTCTCGGTTTGGCTATTTTCTGGCCACTAGGCTGGCCTTCCGGCTAGGGGGAGGTGGCTTGGAGCTCAGGGAACCCAGGGGAATATGTTACAACAACTTAATGCAATGAGGTTTAGTTTTGGTAAGGGTTTCTTAAGCATGTGCATTTTTGGAAAAAATCCCTTAATTTGAGGGACCTTTGGTCCATGGATTAGGTTAGGTGGTTAGATGGGTTTTGGCTCAGTCTTACGATCTAACCAATGGCTGAGGTGGAGTTAATTTGGTGACTTTAGGCCAGTTAGACCATCTTTAATGCATAGGTTTAATGTGGGTTCAAGTGATCAAAGATTAGGTTTGGGCTAGGTTAATCATGTTAAATAACCCAATTGATTGATCAAAATTGAGTAGATGATTGTTATGAAAACTTTTCCTGATGGGTTCAAGTGATTTTGAGTTCAATTGGTAGGTCAATTTGAGGGATTTTTGAAATTTGGCCAATTTGGGCATGTTGGACTAGACATGGGTCTAGGTTGGGCTACCCTTGGGGTAAGTCCAGATTAAATTGTCTAAATGATCAAGGGAGGTGTTGTAACGATTTTTCATCAAGGGATGGAGTGGAAATTTTAGGGTTAAGGCCCTCAATTTGGTGAAATTTTGAGACATGGTCAATTTGGGGCAAATTAGGGGCTTTTGAACTTAGGTTTAAATCAAATGAAATTGAGGTCCTACCAAGGCCAATTGAAGGTCAAATATGATGTGTAGGAATGTTATGAAGATTTTTCAACACAAATTGTGGCCAATTGAGTGGGCTATGGGTTCAATTTGGTCAGATTAGGTCATGTGCCCAAAATTGGGGTTTTAATCTAAATCAAAATTGGGTTCAAATCATGGATCAATTGGGCTTGTATTTGGTCTTCATTGGTCATATAAGGAGTGAATTTGAGTTTAGAATTGAAATTGGGGTAAATTGAGACCAATTGGATAGACATTTGAGGTGATTTGGGGAAAATGTGGGCCTTTAAATTGGGGGTTTTGGTCAAACATGGTCAAATTGGCCAAATTGGGTCATGTGATAGTTGAGGAAAATGAAATTGGGAATATTTGGGGGGTTTTGAGAATTTTTGGTATTTTTGGTAATTTTTGGAATTTTGGGCCAAAGAGGGGTATTTTGGTAATTTGGCCAATTTTGGTGATTTTGGGTAGTTTAGGTGTTTTCAAGGTGTTTGAAATGATTTTTGAACCAAGTTGGGTATTTTGGGTAGATTTGAAAATTTTGGCCAAATTTGGGGTCCCAAGGGTATCTAGGTAATTTGGGG
>NEWO01000195.1:648653-667155 GCA_003013225.1 Phalaenopsis aphrodite | reverse complement strand
AGATTTCTAGAGGATAGGAATCAATACGCAAGTGCTGACCCCGAGGTGGGAATTGAAATTTAAGTATCAATTCTAAAAAAAAAGGAAGAGTCGGAATTTAGGTACCGACCTCAAAAGATGAGAATCAAAATTCTTGTACTGATCCAAAAATGAGATTTAAAATTTATGTATCAATCTCAGGGAGAGAGTCGAAATTTAGGTATCAACCTCAAAAGATAGGGAATCAAAATTTAGGTAATGATTTGAAAAAAGATTTGAAATTTAGGTATCAATTCAAGAAGAGAGTCAAAATTTAAATATCAACCTCAAAAAGGAGACTCGAAAATTAAGTACCGATCTCGAAAGGTAGGGAATTAAAATTTAGGTAATGATTAAAAAAGAGAATTGAAATTTAGGTATCAATTCAAGAAGAGAGTTGAAATTTAGGTATCGACCTTGAAAAGGAGAGTCAAAATTTAGGTACCGATCTCAAAAGGTGGGAATCAGAATTTAGGTAATGATTCGAAAAAAGAATTGAAATTTAGGTATGAATTCAAGAAGAGAGTCCAAATTTAGGTATCGACCTTGAAAAAGAGAGTCGAAATTTACGTATCAATCTTGAAAGGTGGGAATCAGAATTTAGGTAATGATTCGAAAAGAGAATTGAATATTAGATATCAACCTCAGGGAGAGAGTCGAAATTTAGGTATCGACCTCGAAAGATGAGAATCAAACTTTAGGTACTGATTCAAAATGTGAGAATTGAAATTTAGGCATCAATCACAAGGAGAGCTCGAAATTTAAGTATCGACCTAAAAAAAAAGAATCAAAATTTAGGTACTGACTCGAAACGAGAATTAAAATTTAGGTATCAATTCTGAGAAGAGTATAAATTTGGGTATCGACCTCGAAAGACGAGAACCATAATTTAGGTACTGATTAAAAAATAAGATTTGAAATTTACAAAGAGCTTGTGGTGTTGAATTTGCAGAAGTGTGTCATGTGGAAAGGTTGATTTTGCTGAAGAAGATTTGTAGAGTTTTGTGGGGTTTTGTGAAGAATGCAAAATTTTGCGGGATGTGAAGAGAGTTAATGCAGATAAAGATGGTTCTGTTGCGCGCACAAAGAGTAAGAAACTCTGAAAATGGGAGAATCCACTCAACAAATGTTTATCACATTTAATTTTTCAAAATATGTCTTTAAAGTTTTAATTTTAATTGGTTGATGATTTTTTTCTTTTTTTTAAAGAAATTTGTTTTGTTATTTATTTATCGGTGATTATTTTTATTTAAATTTTATTTATTGTTAAAGATTTATTGTTTCATTGTTCATTCAAATTTTGAACCAACGTGTGGTTCGTGGCTTTTGTCCATCGCATAAAAAGGCAACTGACAAAAAAGCACATTCCTGAAAAAATTTTCTATTAATTTGCTTAAATAAAAAGATGTCACAGATTGAACATAGGCTAACACCTCAAAAGGTACAATATATAGTCCATGTCGAAGTACATTCAGAACATCTCATGCTATGAATACATTGCAGGCTGAATATATCAGATACATATCATGTTGCTAAAAAAAATTGAACACTCTGACTGTCTGTACTAGGTGTGATGAGCTCCTGATCAAGCATACCTTCTAAGTCATGCTCTAGGATATAAGTTCCCTTTGCATATACTTAGAGGTACAACCCTCTCATAGCTCGTACGACAATAGCTCTTCTAGTTCCGGGTCCGGTTTGAATCTATATGGTATTTTGCTGTTATCCTTCCTGCGGAAAGTCACAGACACCCTACGGTGTTGTACCCCTGGAATGCAATGTTTGGAAATGTACGCATCGTTGTCTTTAAGAACGAGTACTGAACCGACTGGTAGAGGAATCTCCACAAAACCTCTGAACTCACCAAGGCCGACGATATCATTTTCTTTCCCAAATAAAATATTGCTCTTGCTCATAAATGAGACCGTGCAGAAGGGCCTCACAAAATCATGATGATCAATGTGTGGAGGAATGCAATCATACTCTTCATAGACATTGATAATACAACTATTGGGAATGCAGGTAGTAGGTAGAATATTCTATTTCACCATTCTTTTGATCATCCACTTTATCACTGGAGGTAGCAGATCTACTTGATTGTGTCTGAGGATCTCAGGTGTAGTCTCCTGTCTGTCATTTGTGAAGTTGTAACAACAGCCGCATTGGATGGTGATTCTTTTGTTTCCTCTCATCCATTTCTTTGGCTTAGAATATGTTCTTTCTATAAGAAGGCCCACTCGACCTCTATCTCTTAAATCGAAGATGTAGTCCAAAATGCTTCTTTCATCACTTTCAGAGAAAACCCTGGTATACAGCTCCAGGCCTTCCAGCATGTTGATGAACTTTCCCCGAACTTCTTCATAAAATTAAAATTCTCTTTTATTTACTTTACTTATCTTATAGTGCTCTATCATAACAGGGGTCGGCAGCTGTCGTGGGCGTTCCTTCCTTCAAGCATTGGTAGAAACCCAAACTGGTGCTGGTTTATCTTGAACATGAGACTCGACCTCTAGCAGGATGTACGACCCTGGGCTCCATGGTACATACTGATCTGTCCCCAATGGGACATACGACTGATCCATCATAAAATTTGAAGTCTGAGACCCATTGGTGCTTGAAGTATACTCTTCCAATGTACTAAAATGTTGTAAATGTAGAACATTGCTATTCGGGCATTCTACGAATGCGCCCATGACTGATGTCCCGGCTGGTATTTCAGCGTTGCACGTTGGGCAACCCTTGCATAAGACATCTAAAACTGAAAGTGTATCTGACTCTGTCACAATCCTTAGTTCTTCATCTATGGTGGGTAAGCTAGCAGAAGTTTCTTTCAGGTCTGGATCGTAAATGGGCCCCTCAGGAATAGGGGTGAGCAAGTTGTTTGTCTCTCTTTGACGTCTGTGTTCTTATCATAGAAAAGCTCTTCGCTTCTTGTGGCTGGCGTTCCTGCGTTGCTTCTTGCGAAGTGAAGTACATGGCTGTCATTCGTTATTGGCGGCTACTAAGCCCCTGATTGGTGTAGCTACCATGGAGGGCAGACGACTGGGAGCTTTCATTGGATCTTGCTTTATTATCACGTCCTTGCCTTTATGTGATACATTATCTTTAGCGGTCACTCTCAGTAGTGAAGGCAATCCCTCTTTCTCTTTGTAACTGACTACGTCCATGAGAGGAATTTCGTAGTCCATGTAAGCTTGGTTAAAATCCATGTTGAAGTCAATGGTACCGCCCTGCGGTGCCATCTCTTCATTTAGTGCGAGGCTCCAGCCATCCTGAATAGCAATGATCAGCCTCTGTCTCGACATTTTTCTGCAGACGACATGAAAAACGTCAGTGGGCCAAAACTTGTCATGAATAAGAACAAAACGAAGTATTTATTAAAGTAAATTTTAGTTTATTTTGGTGAAATGAATTGTTTAATTTATATATGATTTTTGCTTAATTTAGTGGAATATTATACTAAAAATTGGAGTGACGAAAATTTGAGGTTTAAAAATTTTTTCTCAAAATTTTCATTATAATGAGGTTAATTACAAAATTTGGATTCGGTCATAGACATTTGGCCACATAGATAACCCCAAAACAATCAAAGTTTCAAATTTTCAAAGCAAGTAGCGGCAAGCAACGTCAGGTTGCGTAAAAAGTTTTCAAATATCGTCCGTTTATTGGTAACATGGGTCTTTCGCTCTGGAAGTCCACTAACTGGTAAGCTCCTTTTGTATAGACCATTTCAATGACAAATGGTCCCTCCCAAGTTGGCTCAAATTTTCCACCTATATTACGGCGTGCAAGAATATGCCTTTTGAGCACAAGTATGAGGTAACCAACTTTGAATGCCCTTGGGCGGACCAATTTGTCATGGGCTTGTACCATCTTTGCCTGATAAAGCTCCAAATGTTGTTATGCTTTTAGTCGTTTTCCCTCGAGACTCTCCAGTTCTTCAAGTCTGTGTTTTGCAGTTTCTTTCGTTATAAGTTGGTTGGCAACGATGACTCTAAGAGATGGTGTCTGGATTTCTAGCGGTAGCACGACCTCGGACCCATAAACAAGTATATAAGGTGTACACTGAGTGGGAGTCCTAAAAGTCGTCCGATAGGCCCATAAGTCTTGTAATATTTTGTTGTGCTAATCCCTTTTGTTTTCATCTAGTATTTTCTTCAAAATCTAAACCAGTGTTTTGCTGAAAGGCTCAGCCAGACCATTTGCTCAAGGATAGTAAATCGTAGAGTATCTCTAATCATTCCCATGTCTTTTTGATGAAATTGTTGATCTTTGTGCTTTTGAAAGCTGTTCCATTGTTGGAAATTATTCTTCGCGGTACTCCGAAATGTTAGATGATTTGGCTTTTGAAAAATTGAAGGATGTACTGTGTCGTAACCTCACATAACGGTACTGCCTTTGCCCATTTGGAGAAGTAATCTATAGCGGCAAGTATAAACCTATCTCCTTTGGAAGATGGAGGGTCTCTCAGACCTATTATATCAGCGCCTCAACACTCGAATGACCACGAAGCAATAGTTGGGTGCAGCACATTTGGAGGCTGGTGTAAGACCACCCCATCCAGTTGGCATTGGTGATATTTTCTGGCTGTATCCATGTAGTCGGACATCATTGCTGGCCAATAATACCTGAGTCTTTTGATCTTCATTTTCATTTTCGGCCGTAACTAGTGAGCTCCACACAATCTGGCATGTACCTCTTTAACAATATTTTGTGCTTCGGCTCTACTCAAATATTGTATCCACATCTGGTCGAATGATCTTCTGTAGAGAACGTTTTTCATCAAGGCGTAAGACATAGCTCTTCTTGTGATGTGGTGCGCCTCAAACTTGTCTTCTGACAGCTTTCCAGTATGCAAATATTCTATTAATGGCTTGCCCCAATCTTTGTTGATGTCTGCAACTATATTTTATATTTCTTCTTTTCCAAGTTTGTGTAGAGTTTCAAAGTCGATCCAAGATAAGACCCGTCTTCCTTGCATTGCGACTTTAATGGAATCCTCTGGGGGACAGGCCATTTCCTTAACAAGTTTTGCTAAAGCGTCGGCATGGGCATTATCTCCCCTAGGAATCCGATAGAAAGTTACATAAGGAATCTCCTCTAGGAGCTTCATCTTGTACTGATGGTCTTCTACTAATCTTGGTTTCAAAATTTTATATTGTCCGATGAGTTGCTGGAGGACGAGTTGGGAGTCACCATAAATGGCAATGTTTGGTCTTCTACTAATCTTGGTTTCCAACTCGGTGATTAAAGCTTCAGTTTTTGCTTCATTATTAGTGCATGGCTCTATCAAGTGGTATGAGAACCTCATCATACCCTTATATAGTATGATACAGATGAAACCAATTCTTACTTTGTCTGGTATAACTGTGCCTGATCCTTTGTCTTTTGTGGCTGACAAAGCACCATCGAAGTACATCTCCTAGCGTTGCGCACAAGATAATTCCATCTGTAATATTTGCTCATCTGGTAACTTGTCGTTGAGAGAGGACCCAGCTGACAGTGGGTGTGCAAAGAGAAAGTCTGCTAGTATTTGTCCCTTGATAGCACGGAGGGGAACAAAAGTCATATCAAATTGAAATAAGATCATTGACCATCTTTCTAGATGTCTGGAGAGTGTTGGTCGGGTAATCAAATATTGCAATGGATTAACTTTCGAGATTAAGGTAATCTTATGAGAAAGCATGTAATGTCTAAGCTTTCGATAGGTGAAAATTAATGCCAGACAATGCTTCTCAATAGGCAGATACCTTATCTCCATCAATATTAGGCGACGACTCAAGTAGTAGAGCACATTTTCCTTACCCTCATCATTGACCTCGGCTAAGAGGGCTCTGAGAGAGTCATCTAAAGCCGCGGTATAAAGTATCAATGGTTTACCTTGGATAGGGGCTGCCAGGACAAGAGGTGTCATTATAATCATTTAACATCCATGAAGGCCCTCTGACATTTCTCTTCCTAAATAAATTTGGCGTCCTTTTTAATTAATTCCGAGAAAGGCTGACACCTACTTGAGAGATTAGAAATAAAGCGTCTCAAGTTGCCAACTTCCCATGGAAGGACCGTAGTTGTTTCAAGGTTTTAGGAGGAGGCATTTCCAAGATAGCTTTAATTTTATCCGGGTCGATCTCAATACCCCGATAACGGACAACGAATCCTAGAAATTTCCCGGAGGTAACGTCAATGACAAACTTTAAGGGATTCATTTTAAGGTCATATCGTCATAACCGTTCAAACATGATCCTCAAATCGTACAAATAGTCTATTTTTTGTTTACTTTTGATGAACAAATCATCCACGTAGCATTCTACTTGGTTGTGAATGAGGTCGTCAAAAATCTTCGTCATTGCACACTGATATATTTCTCCAACGTTCTTTAGGCCGAACGACATCACTGTGTAGTAGAAAGTTCCAATCGGTGTTCTGAAGGCTGTAAGTGCTGCATCCTCGGGAGCCATCTTGATTTGGTTGTATCCCGACGATCTGTCCATGAAGGAGAAAATTTCATGTGCTGAAGTGATATCCACCATCATCTCTAGTATAGGTAGTGAAAATTCATCTTTTGGACATGCCATGTTCAAATCTCTGAAGTCGACACAAACATGAATCTGTCAATTTTTCTTCTTAACAGGTACAATCTTAGCTAACTACGTGTGGTATTGTTCTTATTTTATAAAGTTTACGTCTATCAATTTCTTCACATCCGCGATGACTTGTTGTTCTATTTCGAGGCGCATTCTTCTGAGAGCTTTTTTTACTGGGGGTTATATTCATCTCCTCCCCAAGTTTATGGACTGCAACCTTTGTTGATAGTCCTGACATTTCATCGTAACTCCATGCGAACCAATCTTTGAATTCTGTTAATAATTTGATCAATTCTGCAGATTCTTTGTCATTGAGTAGAGAACTTATAAATGTAGGTCAGGGTTGTTCTTCAGTCCCGTTGTTAATCTCTTTCAATTCATCAACAGTGGATTTATTTTTTTCCTCAAATTCTGGCAGAGCATCTTCTATTGGTTGAGCGGTAGAGTCATCATTTATATCAAGGCAATCCTCCTCTGACTCACTAGTAACAACCATACAAAATTCATAATCATCGACTGGTCCGACTGTACCAAATTCGAGACCCTCTTTTGGAGTTCAACTTTTAAAATTCCAATTTTTCAAAAAGTTGAAATTTATCTTTTGGCATTTGTATTGATAAGTGTCTCTGATCAATTAACTTTTGAACACATGTTGAAAAGAAACCAAAAGACAATTCCATTAATTAATTAGAATCATCATCCAAATTTACATGTTTTCAAGCTCAGTAGAGGTAGAAGCACGGTAAAATTTGATCAGTTTTGAACCAACAGTACGAACTTCCTTGACCTCTAAACTCTTAACCTTTTGAAGAAAAATCAGAGTAAGGGTTTTACATAGTAGTTTATCCAATCATACATTATTTCATATCATTCTTTTCTGTATTTTCTAGGGATATCTCATGCTGAGGTCTCTTCCGTCTTGTCATCATTATTTCGTCTTTAGAACTGTCTTCATAACCAATGTTGATAGTTGGCCTAGTCTGTTGAATAATTAAATTGATCCTCCCTCATCCACGTCCCCGACCTCGACCTCAGGTGCACAAATTAAAAGAACTTTCACCATTACGTTTTAAGAGAATGGTGGAAGATTGCTGAAGCGTAGCTGAATGGCCTCATCTTTGTGATTCTTCTAAATCTTCATCTTTATTTGTGATAACTTCACGAGAGAAGATAGTCTTATTTGGAGGCGCGTAGCAGGCAACATCTTCATGGATACCAACTTCATGTACTAAAAATGGTTGTAGATCTCCCTTGATGTAATTTTCTTGACCATCTTTGTAGTATTTGGTGCACTGGTGTAGAGATGATGGAACCAAATTGTGCTCATGAATCCAAATTCTATCCAATAAAGCATTAAAAGAGGTCTCGGCATAGATGATATGAAATTCAGCAGTTATCACGAGTTCTCCAACCTACATAAGTAATGTAATTGATTCAAATGCTCTTTCTCCCTTTTGGTTGAATCCTCTTAACATCACTTTATCAGCCGTAAGCTCTTGAGCTTCAATATCCAAATAGGCCAATGTACTTAGGCTCTTCAAGCTAAGAGATGCTTTAGGATCCACTAAAACTCTGGATAACACAATTCTGCCGATGTTGACGAAGATGTAGAGTAGAAAGTTGTGGTCGGCGGTACCAAGCAGCAAGTCTTCATCTGTGAAGGTTACCCCTAATAGTTCTTTCAACGAGCAAACTTCATCTGAGGATGTGCTGAACAACTAAGCTAAGGAAATTTCTGTGTCATGCAAAGCTTTAATCAGAGACTCTCTCATCTCCTTTGACAGAATCAGAGCTTCGTAGATGCTTAACCGAGACGGCAATTTCTTAAGATGAGCTAGCACGTTGTTGTCCACATTGTATGATCCTATGATTTTACCTTAATCATGTGGTTCTTCCACTGGGCGAGGTGGGGGTATCTCTTCTTAAGTCATTATCTATTTTCCTTTGTCTGTTGGAGCTGTTCTTGGTGGTAACAATTTTTTGCTCCTTAAGTTAACTTCTGTGATTTCTTCTTCTTGAGATATCATTGTTGAATCTTCCAGTGTCTCCTCCTCTTTATCGGAAAGATCGAAGTTGATGGTAAGTGGTGTACCGGAATGCTCGAGAATTGGCTCCGCATTATCAGTGCTATCATAAGCGGTGTCATTAATGTCTTCTTTGGACTTGACAACGAGTTCATCAGACTCAAGTACAATTTTAGGATCGTTTTGGGGATTGAGATCAAAGCTAGACCCAACATAATCAGCTATGTTATCACCATAAAGTGTTAAAATGTAGCCAAAATCACAATCATTATATTCATAAGATCCGGAAGGGACAAAAAGATAATCATACAAAGTCAAGGGTTTGAAGATTTTCTTCCTCAAATACGAGACAACTAATCTAGTAGAGGCAGCTCCTATCCTTCCACCTGTGCTATAAATCTTTGTAGTGATGTTTTTATTCTTCTTATTTATCCTTGACGATGATGGATCTCCTGGTGAAACCTTCATCTCGGGCTTTGTATGTTGTGGAATCTGAATGGAGGCTTGTTTTGATGAAGATTGGATCTTGTTTAGTATTTTCTTGGATGAACTCCTCCAGACCTCATTCCATCCTTCTTTGGTATTTGTTGAAGCTTGTTTCGATGAATCCTGAATTTGATTAAGGACCCACTTAAGTTCATCCCAAGTTGTACTCCATCCATCTATTCTGACATACAGATCAATTAGGGAGATTGCCTCAGCCGAAATCATGTTTATGAAACCTTTTTCAGGTTCTCTTAAACATTCTTTCGGGATTGTTACATTCTCTTTCTTGAGGTTTCTCTCGAGCCAGTCTTTAAAGGCGAAACATATTTCTATAGTGTGCCCAAGCAACCGGTGGTATAAGCAATAATTTATCTCATTCTACTTATCTACCTCTTCGGGCTTCTTTGGCTATGGTAGTTTAAATTTTAGCTTCTTCAACAGACTCCTGAATGATTTAGGTATAGCTTCATCCTTGAAAGAATACGAAATTTTTTGTCACTCCGACGGGGATATTCTTTTATCCCTTGTTGGAGGTGATCCCTTTTGAGGCGGCCGCTGGATGGATTTACTATTCTGTTTCTGAGAGTACTATGACAAAGACTGGCGATGCTCTTTTGCATATATCTTTGACCAAAGAAAAATATGTTGAGATTTTCATACCTATTTTATACTATTTTTGATGATGTTGCACTTTAAAGAAAGGTATTTTTGATGTTTTGTTTCAAGAATGATGAATTAGTGTAATTGGAGCAAAAAGATGCAAAAAGGAGCGAATTTGGAGCGAAAAGGACCAAAACGTGAGATTTGAACTAGGGCACCGATGACGAGTCCAACTGCGTCGACGAAAACCCCAACGGCGCCGACGACGAGATTTTCTTAAGACTCCAGAATTAATTCACTTAAAAGGCCCAGCGATGGCACCCACGAGGCCGCTGACGACGAGCTCGGCGGTTATGTCCAACTAGGCATTGAATGAGGTTGAATTTTAAAGGGCTGCTTAGGCAACTCTTGGGAAAGCTCATCCAAAACTTTAAAAGAGATTTTGAACATAAATTGGAGAGGTCCTGAATGTTAGAAAGGTCTTGAAGGTTGGAAAGGTTCCATTAGTGTTTGCTAGAGAGTCTAAGTTGTGAGAAATTCTTCAAGAGATTGTAAGAGTGGAGGGAAAGTGAGAGATTTATTCCTCCTTGCCGCTTTGAAAAGGAATTCTATGTGCTGTAAAGAAAGGAAGAGATTCAAAGGAACTTCAAGGAGTTTTCTTCGGGAGAAATTAGAGATAAGTTTATTTATTATTGTAGTTTGTATGACTTTGATTTTATATATGAATTCCGAGTTTTGTTATGTTTTCCCCATAAGATCTGAGTAGTTGTCTATGTCTTTCTCCTTATCTTGAGAATTGTGAAACGGTAATTTGAATTGGTGAAGCCATGAAAATATTAAAAAAATTGTGATGATCTTTTCACTTTGATCTTAATTTACTTTCAATTTGACCAATTAATTTGTTAAAATATGTTGAGTTTTACAACTAAAGTGAAGATTACATCCAAGATTCAAGGACGTCAAAGCCCTGGGATGTTCCGAGCAAATAAATATGGAAATAAAATTATCGGGCGTAAAATTAGTGATTTTAGAGTGACAGACTAAAATCTCTAATTCGGTCCTATCGTTTGGGTGCTGAAGTGTAGAGTTAGCCCTCAAGTGAGGGGAACGTGGGAGACCCAAAGTGAGAGCTGGTATCCTCCTTGCCTAGCCGCAGATTCAGTAAACAAGCGTAGGATTAATCAATGTTCTTTATGTCAGGACTAAAGCGTAAAGAATAGGTATGGTCATATTTGACACAATATAGTTTAAACTGATTCACTTTATCAATTCACTATAATTTCTTAACACGGAGAATGATACTTTCTTATCTATTGAATATCATATTAAAAACCTCATTAGTATAATTAGTATTTAAAGAGTTACTAAAATTACATATTTATTTTGATTGCCTATTAGTGACAGATAAGCAATTTGAATTCCATTGTTGCGATTTAGTTTTACTTTTCTAAAATCTTCGTAGTTCTAATATTACTCCCTGTGGGATCGATATCTAGGACTCCATTATAGCCCTATATTACTTGAGCAATACATATACTTGCGTTGATAAGTGTGACTTTACAATTATTAAATATTTTATACATCCATCTTTATCGAATCTATAACTGTTATTAAGCTTTGGTGCAGTTTATGAGGAATTAAATCATTTAGCAGCAGTATTAAATACCTATATTTCTAAGCATATATAAAGTCGCTGTCAAGTTTGTCGGGGAGTAAACAAGAATCACAATTAGAGTAATAGACAAATTAGGATTATTAGAAATTTTTTCCTTGAATTGCAACTTATTTTCATATTTAATTAATTGCATTACTGTGTACTGATTTTAAATTGTATGCGCAAATTTAGACCTGAAAATTTTATACCCTACGATTCGAAATTAGAACACACTATTATAAAAATTAGGAGATTGAGAATAGAACCTAAAAATTCAGATACAATGGAAAATAACATGAACAATCAAGGAATAGAGAATGAACACCAACCTACACCCCTACGAGATTAAGCAAATCCTACAGTAGATGAAATTCACTTATCTATCCAAAATCCTGATGTAGCTGCTAATTCATTTGAGCTTAAACCTGCAATTATCCAAATGATACAAAACAATCAATTCGTAGGTACACCAAATGAAGTTCCTAGTTACACCTCGCTAGTTTTTTTAGAACTGTGTGCTACTCTTAAATATGATAGAGTTTCAAACGATGCTGTCAGACTTAGACTTTCTTTTTTCACTTAGGGATAAGGCTAAGATGTGGTTAAATTTGTTAGTACCATGATCTATTAAAACTTGAGGATAATTTTCACAGAAAATTCTATCGAAATATTTCCCTCCATCCAAAACTGCTAAACTTAGAAATGACATAACATCGTTCTTTCAAATTGATGGATAGTCAATATACAAAGCTTGGGAGAGATTTAAAGATCTTCTTAGGAAATGCCCTCATCATTCGTTACCAGATTGTTTGATAATTCAAACTTTTTATAATGGATTAGTGGGATCACTTAGATCGATTATAGATTTTGGGGCTGGTGGTTCTTTAATGTCAAAACCTTTTAATGAGGCTTATTCATTAATAGAAGAGATGGCTACCAACAATTTTCAATGGTCCTCTAAAAGGGTAAATTCTAAAAGAGTGGCTAGTATCCATGATTCTGATGCAATATCTATGTTAGCTTCACAGATTCCTGTAATATCAAAGAAATTATATCATTATGGGATGAATTATTCTCCAACACCTCCTATGATGGAAGAGAATTCATCTGGGAAATTTGTGGATGTTCAACCATCATATGAGACTTTAAATGCTATTAATAGACCCAACAATCCTTACTCAAATTTTTATAACCTAGGTTGCAAGAATCATCCAAATTTTAATAAAAATAACAATTCTTCTACAAATCAACATTGGGCAAACAACCAAGTGAACCCATTAGGAAATTCATCCAACCGAGGAAATGTTAACTATAGACCTTCCTATCCTCCAGGATAAAACAGTAAAACTCAAATTAATGAAAAGAAGTTGTCTATGGAAGAGCTGATATTAAACATGGGTCAACAATTGAAGAATCAAGGAAATCATTTACAAATTCAAGGAAATCAATTATAAAATCAAGGAATTGCTATTAATAATATTGAAAATCAATTAGAGCATATCGCTACTGCGCTTAGTAACCAAACATTGGGAACTTTTCCTAGTACAGTGGAACCAAATCCTAACGATCAAGGAAAATAACAGATAAAAGCCATGCAATTATGAAATGAAAATAAATTGGAGAGAAGAGAACAAAAAGAAAAGGAAACTGAAAAAGAGAAAGTGGATACCAACAAAGAAAATGATCATGAATTCCTAGAATTAGAATATCCACTTACACCAATGAAAATTACTGTGGAGAAACCTCCACCACAGTTTCCTCAAAGATTGAAGCAACACCCATAGAATAAATTATTTTCCAAATTTTTAGAAATTATTAAGAAGTTAACGGTAAATATTCCCTTTGTAGAAGCTTTAGAGAAAATGCCCAATCATGTGAAATTTATGAAAGATATTCTGAATAAGAAAAGAAAGTTCAATGATAACAAAACTGTTGCACTTAGCAAAGAGTGTAGTGCAATCATTCAGAAAAAGCTTCCAGAAAAATTAAAAGATCCTGGCTTCACTATACCGTGTGCTATAAGTGAAAAATTTTATGAAAGAGCATTATGTGATTTGGGAGTTTGCATTAATCTTATGCCTCTATCAATTTTCAAAAGATTAGGATTAGGAGAAGTCTCACCTACTTCTGTAACTCTTCAGTTAGTATATCGTTCAATTACATATTCTAAGGGAGTTATACAAGATGTGTTAGTAAAAGTTGTTAAATTTATCTTTCGTGTGGATTTCATTGTTTTAGATATGGAGGAAGATAAGGAAATACCTATCATTTTAGGAAGACAATTTTTACTACTGGAAAAGCTGTGATAGTTGTTCAAAAAGGTGAATGAAGAATGAGAGTTAACGATCAAGAAGTGACTTTTAACATTGCAAAATCTTTGAAATACTCTATTGTTGAAAGAGATAATAAATGTTTTCGCATGAAAATTAGTGAACATCTATTGAATGAACATTTTAAAGAACATTTTGAAGAGAAAAAACAATTTAAAGATAGTGATGAAGTTATTTTGGATGAAATAAAAAATGAAGAATTAGATTATGTTCAGGAAAGATTTGAGATGTTGGATATTACCAAAATGCTGATTAGAATCTAGTTCGATCAATTATAAAACCACATGAACTTGAGTTGAAAATATTGCCTAGCCACTTAAAGTATGTGTTTCTGCGAGACTCATATACATTACCTGTGATTATATCTTTAGAATTAAATGATTTGCAAGAGCAAAGACTATTAGATACATTGAAAAGATATAAGAAAGCTTTTGGTTGGACCTTAGCTGATATTAGCCCTTAGATATGTATGCACAAAATTATATTAGATGAACAATATAAACCAAGAGTTGATCCTCAAAGGAGATTAAATCTAGTGATGTAAGAAGTAGTTAAGAAGGAAATTTTGAAATGGTTAGACACTGAAATTAGATATCCTATTTCAGATAGTGCGTGGGTAAGTCCAATTCATTGTGTTCTTAAGAAAGGAGGAGTGACTGTTGAGACAAAAGAAAGTAATGAATTAATACTTATCAGACAAGTTACTAGATGACGTATTTGCATTAATTATAGAAAATTAAACACTGCCATCATGAAAGATCACTTCTCTTTACCCTTTTTAGATCAAATAGTAGATAAACTTGCTGGGTGCAAATATTTTGGTTTTTTAGATGGATTTACTGGTTACCATCAAATTTCTATTGCTCCTGAGGATCACGAAAAGCCAACATTTACTAGTCCTTTTGGAACTTTTGCTTTTCAAAGAATGCCTTTTGGATTACGTAATGCATCTGCAACATTCCAGAGATGTATGATGTCCATATTTAGTAAGTTAATTGATGATGGATTGAATTTATGGATGATTTCTCTGTATTTGGAACATCATTTGACACATGCATAATTCATCTTGAAAAAGTTTTGGAGTTATGCAAAAGAACTAATTTGGTTCTGAATTGGGAGAAATGTCAATTTATAGTGGCAGGAGGAATTGTGTTAGGGCATAAAATTTAGGAAGATGGCATGGAAGCAGACCCTACAAAAATTCAAGTTATATCTAAACTAACACCTCCTACTAATGTAAGAGAGGTTAGGAGTTTTCTTGAACATGTTGGTTTTTATAGGCCTTTTATTAAAGATTTTTGAAAATTTACTAAACCTCGACGCCAACTTTTAGAAAATGATAAAAAATTTGAATTTACTGAAAGGTATTTAATTGCCTTTGAGTTATTAAAGAAAAAATTAATCACAGCCCCTTTTATAGTTTAACTTATTTACGAGAAATCATTTGAATTGATGTGTGATGCTTGTGATTATGCTATTGGAGCGGTTCTTGGACAAAGGTATGAAAATGTTTTTAAATTTATATATTATGCTAGTAAAACTCTTAATGATGCATAAATTAACGACACTGTTACTGAAAAAGAGTTACTCGCTATTGTGTATTCTTTAGATAAATTTAGATCTTATTTAATTGGAGCTAAATGTGTTGTGCACACTGATCACTCTTCTATTAATTATCTAATGCAAAAGAAGGATGCCAAACCAAGATTGATTAGATGGATACTTTTGATGCAAGAATTTTATCTTGTGGTTATTGATAGAAAGGAAACTGATAATCAAATTGTTGATTATTTGTCAAGATTAGAAAATCATGAATTATCTGACACCGACAATGAAATTACAGACAATTTCCCTGATGAACAACTTTATAATATTAATGAGTGAAAAATACCATGGTATGTTGATATTGTTAACTAAATTGTAAGTGATATTTAACCACCTATGCTGACACTGCAGCAACAAAGGACATTTATTCATGATGTGAAAGCATATTTTTAACTTGAGCCTTATTGACCAAAGGAAAATATGTTGAGATTTTCATACCTATTATATACTGTTTTTTAAGATATTACACTTTAAAGAAAGGTTTTTTTGATGTTTTGTTGCAGGAATGATGAATTAGGATCATTGGAGCAAAAGGATGCAAAATGGAGCGAATTTGGAGCGAAAAATGGCCAAAATGTGAAGATTTGAACTAGGCAGCCGACGACGCCCTCGACCTCGCCGACGACGAGTTTTTTTCTGAGGTTATAGGACAAAATTCTCCAGAAGTCCGTCGACGGCCTCGAGGGCACCGTCGGCGGTGAGATCAACGGTTATGCCTACTCATGCTTTGGATAAGGCCAAATTTTGAAGGGATGCTTAGGCAACTCTTGGGAAAGCTCATCCACAACTTTAAAAAAAGATTTTGGCTGAAAATTGAGAAGAGTCTAGAGGCTCTGGAGGTTAGATATGTTCCATTAGTGTATAGAATTTCCAATAGAGTGTAACAATTATGAGAAATTCTTTGAGAGATTGTAAGAGTGGAGAGAAAGTGAGAGATTTCTTTCTCCTTGCTACTTCGAAGAAGAATTTTTTGTGCTGTAAAGAAAGGAAGAGATTTAGAAGAACTTTGAGGATTGTTCATCGGGAGAAAATAGAGATAAGTTATTTACTTCTTGTAGTTTGTATGACTTTGATTTTATATTTGTCTTCTGAGTTTTTTTGTGTTTTCCCCATGAGATCTGAGTAGTTTTCTCTGTCTTTCTCATTGTCTCGAGATTTGTGAAATGGTGATTTGAATTGGTGAAGCCATGAAAATTTTAAGAAATTGTGATGATCTTCTCACTTTGATCTTAATTTACTTTCAATCTGGCCAATTGATTTGATAAAATATGTTAAGTTTTACAACTAAAGTGAAGATTACATCCAAGATTCAGGGAGGTCAAAGCCCTTGGAAGTTGGGTGCAAATAAATAGGGAGCTCGGAAGTGAGAGCCGGTATCCTCCGAGCCTAGCCGCAGATTCAGTAAACTAGCGTAGGATTAGTCAATGTTCTTTATGCCTGGACCAAAGGGTAAAGAATAGGTGTCAGCATTATTTCGGTTTGGTTTGTGGGGAGTTGCCTGTAAGAAGCTGTCGGTCGTGGAATCAAAATCCCGTCGCCCGCTTCGGAAGGACGTTGAAGTATGTAATCAAACTCACGCCATATTTTTCATAGTTTAAAATGAAAGAGCACCGTATCTAAAATCATGTATCTATCCCGAGGAATAAACATAAGAGTTGAGGATGAGGCTTAATCAAATAAACTAAGGAAAGTATAACATGCGTTTGGTCTGTGAAACCTTTGTATTTGCCGACAAGTTCCCCTATTCAATATAAAGGATTAAATACGGTTTATATTAAGCTAGGTTTGGACATTCTTCCTATAACGGGAAGCCCCTATAGTTAATTACATCTTAAATGACCAAAGTCACTTAAGAAGAC
Source organism: Phalaenopsis aphrodite (assembly GCA_003013225.1). Taxonomy (NCBI): domain Eukaryota; kingdom Viridiplantae; phylum Streptophyta; class Magnoliopsida; order Asparagales; family Orchidaceae; genus Phalaenopsis; species Phalaenopsis aphrodite. Next base: position 649,995 of record NEWO01000195.1, on the reverse strand, counting down.
TTTCGATAAAAATCAAGAAAAATTATCTTCAAGGAATTTCAAAGGGTGGGACTCTTCAACAAAATTGGATGTAGAGGTGTGAAATGGGATTGGTTCAAATTTGGAACATTTTATTGTAGAATCCATAGGAAGAGGAACTAGAGGATGTCATGGATCCAGAGGAGAACCTCGGTGACTTCCCAAGCTATCCTAATATTTGGCTTCAATTTTGAGGATAAATATTTAGGTGTTTTATCCTGCTAATTTTATTAGTTAGGGCTTACATTCGTGTGAAATGATCACACAAATAGCCTGAAAGATGTGAGGGTTTAGGTTGTGACAAACAACAACCTCGGAATCCTAAGACGAGTTAGGGCTTATATTGTATAGCACGGCTAAGCAAATGCCTAAAGATAAGGTGAGGACTTACGTTGCATGAGCAAGCAACCTCGAAGTCTTATGGCTTTCTTGTTTAAGTCTAAGGAAGGAAGATTGGTTTAGCTGGGGAAGATAGGTTTTGCTGTTGAAGATGGCCATGCTGCCCACCCCGCTAGCACCAAGCTCCTTGCCGCGACAAGTTTGAGTTATCTAGTGTGTCAAGTAATAATATCAAATCAGGTGGCCTTATGGTTGAAGTTCTTTAAATTTTATGAGGGCTTACTAAAGTTGATTTTAGCGACACCGGTTAGGATCCTATGGTTCCCTTGTTCCGGCATCACTATTTTTTATTGGATTCACTTAGTCTAAATGAACTTACTAAATTCACTTAATGAATTCCATAATTTCATTTAAACCGTGGGAAGCCTCGTTAGCAACCGTAGGTTACCTCCTCTGAGGGATTCTCGATCATCCGATAGAGACATCTTAATTTAGTTAAAATTGTGGTTTTGTGTAATGTTTGTGATTAAATTTTGAGTTGTTTTATATTTTGAATGTTGTGGCAGTGAATTTTACCTTGATTGATTTTTGTTTTGGTTTCGGGTTATGGTTTTGGTTACAGTTATAGTTAACTTCCAAGTTTATGTAGGTAAATTCAAGCATGAAAGATGTAAGGAAAAGGCAGAGGAAAGACGGTACTATAAACTGTAAAAGCGTACCTGGTGAGTCTTCTTGTTCCACCACCTGAAAATTGAAAATGCATGTGAGGGAATTTATGAAGAACAGAAAAAGTAGAGTTCTGAGTGGCTTTCCTAACTCTATGTTGTTTTTTGGTGAGTCCTTAAAAGTTTAAATAACGATGATTTCATTAAGCGAAAAATATTAAGTTTAATAGGCCTCTGAGGTATCCAACTAGTTAGGAGAGGGAAGCAGGTCCATGCCTCCCTCTCATCAACTAGTGAAAAGCCTCGAGTTCATTTAAACT
>NEWO01000195.1:624270-640948 GCA_003013225.1 Phalaenopsis aphrodite | reverse complement strand
GGCCTTCCAATATGTTGATAAACTTTCCTTGAACCTCTTCAAAGAACTCAAATTCTCTTTTGTTTACCTTGCTTATTTTGTAGTACTCTACCATACCGGGAGTTGGCAGCTGCCTGGGGCATTCCTTCCTCCAGGCCTCGGCGAGATTGCAAACTGGAGCTGGCCGATCCGGAATATGAGATTCAGCCTCAAGCGGGATGTATGATCCTGGGCTCCGTGGTGAGCATTGATCCGTCCCTAGTGGGATATTCGGCTCATTTGCCATAAAATCTGGAGTCTGAGACTCGTTGGTGCTTGCAGTGTATTCTTCTAAGGTACTAAAATGCTATAGATGTAGAACGTTGCAGTCCGGGCATTCTACAAATGCACCCGTGACTGATGTCCTGGCTGGTATCTCGACGTTGCATGTTGGGCAACCTCTGCACAAGATATCTGAGACCGAAGGTACATCTGATCCTGTCAGAAATCCTGACTCTTCATTTGTAGTGGGTAGGCTGGCAAAAGTCTCTCTCAGATCTGGATCGTAGATATGTCCCTCAAGAATGGGGGTTAGAAAACCGCTCACATTTCTTTGGCGTTTACGTTATTGTCGCAGAAAGGCTCTCTGTTTCTTTCGACTTACATTTCTGTGTTACGTTCTATGGAGTGGAGTATTTGGTAGTTGTTCACTATGGGTAGCTGTTAAGCCCCTTGCTGGAGTAGCTATCATGGAGGGTAGTTGGCTGGGCCCCTCCATCGGATCTTGTTTTGCTATCACATTTTTACCCTTAAGTGACACGTCGTCTTGAGTGGTCACCCTCAACAGTGAAGGTAGTCCCTTCTTTTCTTCATTGCTGACTACACCCATTAGAGGACCGTTGTAGTCCATATCAATCTGGTTGAAATCCAGGTTGAAATCTATGACACCTCCTTGTAGCGCCATCTCTTAATTCAGTGCGAGGTTCCAGCCGTCCTGGAAGTCAAAGATCAGCCTCTGTCCTGAAATTTTTCTGCAGATGACAGAAAGAAACGTCAGTGGGCCAAAGATTAACATGAACAAGAACAAAACAGTGTATTTATTAAAGTAAATTTTAGTTTGTTATGATGAAAAGGATTACTCATTTTATGTGTGAGTTTTGTTTTAATTTAATGGAATTTTTAAATCCAAAAGTAGAAAAGAGAACGTGTGAAGTTCAAAAATTTTCTAAAAATTTTCATTATATATGAGATTAATTACAAAATTTGGACCCGATCATAGACATATGGCCATATAGATAACCCTAAAACAATAACGGTTTCAAAATTTTCAAAGCAAACTGAGGCAAGCAGCATTAATCAGCATCAGGCCGCATAATAGGTTTTCAGGTATTGTCCATTTATCGGTAACATGAGTCCTTCACCCCGGAAGTCCACTAACTGGTAGGCTCCTCCTGTATAGACCTTCTCAACGACAAATGGTCCCTCCTAAGTTGGCTCAAATTTGCCACCTATTTTGTGGCGAGCAAGAATAGCTCTTTTGAGCACGAGTACGAGGTCACAAATTTTGAATGTCCTTGGGCGGACCAATTTGTCATGGGCTTGTACCATCATTGCCTGGTAGAGCTCCAAATGTTGCTATGCTTCCAATCGTTTTCCCTCGAGAATCTCCAGCTCTTCAAGTCTGAGTTTTGTGCTTTCTTCTGTTTTAAATTGGTTGTCAATGACGACTCTGAGAGATGGTGTCTGGATCTCTAGTGATAGCACGACCTCGGTCTCCTACACGAGCATATAAGGTGTACACCGAGTGGGAGTCCTGAAAGTCGTCTGATAGGCCCATAGGGCTTTCTAACAGCTTGTTATGCCAATTCCTTTTATTTTCATCCAGTGTCTTCTTCAAAATCTGTACCAGTGTCTTGGTGAAAACTCCCGCCAGACCATTTGCTATGGGATAGTAAATTGTAGAGTATCTCCAATCTATCCTATGTCTTCTGACGAAATTGTTGATCTTTGTGCTTTTGAAAGCTACCCCATCATCAGAGATTATTCTTCGTGATACTCCGAAACAGTAGACGATTTGGCTTTTGAAAAATTGAAGGATGTGTTGTGCCGTAACCTCACGTAACGGTACTGCCTCTGCCCATTTGGAGAAATAATCTGTAGTGGCAAGTATGAATCTATGCCCTTTAGAAGATGAAGGGTCTATCAGACCTATTATGTCTGTGCCCCAACACTCGAATGGCCATGAGGCAACAGTTGGGTGTAGCACATTCGGAGGCTGGTGTAAGACCACCCCATGCACTTGGCATTGGTGACATCTTCTGGAGGTATCCATGTAATCGAACATCATTGCTAGCCAATAATATCCGAGTCTTTTAATCTTAATTTTCATTTTGGGTCCCGACTGGTGAGCGCCACACAATCCGGCATGTAATTCTTTGACAATATTCTGTGCCTCGGCTCTGCTCAAACACCGTAGCCACATTTGGTCGAACGATCTTCTGTAGAGAACATTTCCCACCAAGGCGTAACACATGGCCCTTCTTGTGATGTGGTGTGCCTCAGACTTGTCATCTGGCAGCTTTCCAGTATGCAAATATTATTTTAATGGTTTGTGCCAATCTGTGTTGATGTCTGCACCTGTATTTATTGTTTCTTCTTTTCCAAGCTTGTGTAGAGTTTTGAAGTCGCTTCGAGATAAGGCTCGTCTTCCTTGCACCGTGACTTCGATGGAATCCTCCGGGGGACACGCCACTTCCTTAGCGAGTTTTTCTAAAGCGTCAGCATGAGCATTATCTCCTCGAGGAATCCGGTAGAAAGTCACCTCAAGAATCTACTCCAGGAGCTTCATCGCGTAAAGATGGTATTCTAATAATCTTGGTTTCAGAATTCTGTATTGTCTGGCGACTTGCTGGATGACAAGTTTAGAGTCACCATAAATGGTAATGTTCGTTATATCCATCGAAATTGCCAATTCCAATCCGGTGATTAAGGCTTCATATTCTGCTTCATTGTTGGTACATGGCTCCATCAGGTGGTATGAGAACCTCAACATACCCTTATCTGGTGTGATAAAGATCAAACCAATCCCTGACTTGCCAGGTGTAACTATGCCTGATCCCTTGTCTTTCCTGGCTGACGAAGCACCATCGAAGTACATTTCCCAGTGTTGCGTATTGGAAAATTCCATCTGTAGTATCGGCTCGTCTGGTAACTCGTCGTTAAGAGAGGACCCAGATGGCAGTGGGTGTGCAGCGGGAAAGTCTGCCAAAATCTGTCCCTTGATAGCACAGGGGGGCACAAAAGCTATATCAAATTGCAATAAGATCATTGACCATCTCGCTTAATGTCCGGAGAGTGTTGGTCGGGTCATCAAATATTGCAATGGATTAACTTTCAAAATTAGGGTAATCTTGTGAGAAAGCATGTAATGTCTAAGCTTTTGAGCGAAGAAAATTAATGTCAGACAATGCTTTTCAATAGGTGGATACCTTATCTCCATTGGTATTTGATGACGACTCAAGTAGTAGAGAGCATTTTATTTTCCCTCCTCATTGACTTAGGCTAAGAGGGCTCCAAGAGAGTCATCCAAAGCCGAGGTATAAAGTATAAACGGTTTCCCTGGGATAGGGGCTGCCAAAACAGGAGGTGTCATTAAATATTGTTTAACGTCCTCAAAGACCCTCTGGAATTTTTCTTCCCAAATAAATTTGGCGTCCTTTTTAATTAATGCCGAGAAAGGCTGACAACTACCTGAGAGATTAGAAATAAAGCATATGAAATATGCCAACTTCCCCTGGAAGGAACGTAACTGCTTCAAGGTTTTAGGGGGAGGCATTTCTAAGATAGCTGTAATCTTATCTGGGTCGATCTCGATTCCTCGTTGACAGACAACGAATCCGAAAAATTTCTCAGAGGTGACGGCAAAGGCGCACTTTAAGGGATTCATTTTAAGGTCATATCGTCGTAACCGTTCAAACACAATCCTCAAATCATACAAATGGTCTATTTTTTGTTTACTTTTGATGACCAAATCATCTACATAGCATTCTACTTGATTGTGAATAAGGTCGTAAAAAATCTTCGTCATTGCACGCTGATATGTCGCTCCAGCGTTCTTTAGGCCTAACGGCATCACTGTGTAGCAGAAGATTCCAATCGGTGTTCTGAAAGCTGTAAGCACTGCATCTTCAGGAGCCATATTTATTTGGTTATACCCCAACGATCCGTCCATGAAGGAGAAAATCTCATGTGTTGAAGCGATATCCACCATCATTTCCGTTATAGGTAATGGAAACTCATCTTTTGGACATGCCTTGTTCAAATCTCTGAAGTAGACACAAATGCAGATTTGCCCATATTTCTTTTTAACCGGTACAATATTGGCTTACCACATGGGGTACTACTCTTCTTTAACAAAGTTGGCTTCTATCAACTTCTTCACCTTGGAGATGACTTGTTGTTCTATTTCGAGGCGCATTCTCCTGGGAGCTTGTTTTACTGGGGTTACATTCATGTCCACCTCGAGTTTATGTACTGCAACCTCTCCTAACTGTCCTAGCATTTCGTCGTAGCTCCATGTGAAGCAATCTTTGAATTCTGCTAATAGTTTGACTAGTTCTGCAAACTCTTTGTCATCAAGTAGAGAACTTATAAATGTAGGTCGGGGTCGTTCTTCAGTCCCGAGGTTAATCTCTTTCAATTCATCGATAGTGGATTTAATTTCTTCCTCAAATTCTGGAGGAGCATCTCCTATTGGTTGATCAGTAGAGTCATCCTCTACATTGAGATAGTCTTTTTCTGACTCACTAGTAATAACCATGAAAAATTTAGAATCATCGACTGGTCCAATTGTATTAAAACCGAGACCTTCTTTTGAATTGGGAGTTCGTCTTTTAGTATTCCACAATTTTTCAAAGAGTTGAAATTTATCTTTTGGCATTTGTTTTGGTAAATGTCCTTGTTGAATTAGCTTTTGAACACAAGGAGAGAAGAAACCAAAAGGCAATTCCATTAATTCATTAGAATCAACATCCAAATTTACATGTTTTTCAAGCTCAGTAGAGGTAGAAGCACGATAAAATTTGATCGGCTTTGAACCAACACTACAAACTTCCTTGACCTCTAAACTCTCGACCTTTTGAGGGAGAATCAGAGTGAGGGTTGTAATATCCTCATAGTGGATTATCCGATCATACATTGTTTCATATTCATTCTTCTTCATATCTTCTAGGGATATCTCGTACTGAGGCTTGTTCTATTTTGTCATCCTTACTTCATCTTCAGAACTGTCTTCATCACCAATATTGATAGCTGGCCTAGTCCGTTCAATAACTAAATTGATCTTTCCTCATCCGCGTCCCCGACTTCGACCTCGGGTGCGTGAACTAGAAGAACCTCCACCAACTCGATGTAGGGGAGTGGTAGAAGGTTGTTGAAGCAGAGTTGTATGGCTTTCTTTTTGTGATCCTTCTGAATCTTTATCTTTGTTTGTCAAAATTTCACGTGAGAAGAAAGTCATCTTTGGAGGCGTGTAGTAGGGAGCATCTTCATGGATACCAACTTCATGCACTGAAAACGGTTGTAGATCTCCCTTGATGCAATTTTCTTGACCATTTTTCCAGTATTTAATGCACTGATGTAGGGATGCTGGAATCATGTTATGGTCATGAATCTACGATCGACCCAATAGAGCGTTAAAAGAGGTCTCGGCGTCTATGATATGAAATTTAACGGTTGTTACAAGTTCTCCAACCTTCATAAGTAATGAAATTGATCCAAGGTCACTTTCTCCCTTTTGGATGAATCCTCTTAACATCATCTTATCGGGGATGAGCTCCTGAACGTTGAAGTCCAAATATGCTAACGTCCGTAGACTCGTCAAGTTAAGAGATGCTCCAGGATCCAGTAAAACTATGGATAACACAAATCTGCCGATGTTGACGGAGATGTAGAGCAGACGGTTGTGGTCGGCGGTACCGAGCAACAAGTCTTCATCTGTAAAGATTACCCCTGACTGTTCTCTCAATGAGCAAACTTAATCTGAGGATGTGCTAGCCAACTGAGCTAAGCAAATTTCTGGATCTAGCAAAGCTGTAACCAGAGATTCTCTCATCTCCTTTGACAAGATCAGAGCGCCGTAGATGCTTAGTCGGGCAGGCAACTTCCTAAGATGAGCTAGGCGTTGTGGTCTACTTTGTACGATCCTCCAATTTTATCTAGATTATGTGGTTCTTCCACTGGCGGAGGTGGGGGTATCTCCTCTCGAGTCGTTATCTGTTTTCCTTTGTCTGCTGGAGCTGTTCTTGGTAGTAACAATTTCCCGCTTCTTAAGTTGACTTCTGTAACTTCTTCTTCTTGAGATATCATTGTTTAATTTTCCAGTGTCTTTTCCTCTTCGTCGGAGAGATCTAAGTTGATGGTGAATGGTGCACCATGACGCTCGAGAGTTGGTTTTTCGTTATCAGTGCTGTTGTAAGAGATATCGTTGATGTCTTCTTTAGACTTGACAACAAGTTCATCAGACTCAAGTACGATTTGAGGATCATTTTAGGGATTGAGATTGCAACTAGCTTGGTTATAATTAGTCACATTATTACTAGAAATAGTTAGAACGTAGCCGAAATCACAACCATTATATTCATAAGACCCCGGAGGGACAAAAAGATAATCATACAAAGTCAAGGGTGCAAGGACTTTCTTCCCCGAATTCGAGGCAACCAATCTAGTAGAGGCAGCCCCTATCCTACCCCCCGTGCTATCAATCTTGGCAGTGGCGCTCTTGTTTTACTTGTTCTTTGTCCTGGATGATGACGGATTTTCTGGTGAAATCTTCATCTTGGGCTTAGTGTGTTGCAGACTCTGAATGGAGGATTGTTTTGATGCAGACTGTAGCTTGTTCAGTATCTTTTTGGATGATCTGCTTCATACCTCATTCCATCCTTCTTCGGTATTTGTAGAAGCTTGTTTTGATGAATCCTGTGTCTGATTGAGGACCCTCTTGAGTTCATCCCAAGTTGTACTCCATCCAACTGTTCCGACATATGGATCAATTGGGGAGATTGACTCAGTTGAAATCATGTTTATGGAACTTTTTCCAGGTTCTCTCAAATATTCCTTCGGGATTGTAATGTTTTCTTCCTTGAGGTTCTTCTCGAGCTAGTCTTTAAAGATGAAGCATTTGTCTATAGTGTGTCCAAGCAACCGGTGGTACGGGCAATAATTTAATTCATTCTTCTTATCCACCTTTTCGGGTTTCTTTGGATCAACTAGTTTGAATTTTGGTTTCTTCATCAAGCTTTTGAATATCTTAGGTACAGATTCATCTTTGAAGGAGTAAACAACTTTCTGTGGCTCTAACAGGGATACTCTTTTACTCGCTGTTCGAGGTGATCCCTCCTGAGACGGCCGTTGGTTGGACTGACTGCTCTGTTTCTGAGGGTACTGTGACGAAGACTGACGATGATCTTTTGCATATATCTTTATCGGCTGCTTTCCTTTGTCGATAATTGCGACTACCCCTGATTTATTTTTGAATACTCTGGTCACCTTAGCCTTTTCAAGTGGCTCCATGTGCTTCATTTCTTCTTGCAGACTGTTGGCTTTACTGAGTAGCTTCTCGAAGGATTTGATGGTGAGTCCCTTGAGCATGAAAGCTACTGGCCCATGAATACTTTAGAGTATAATCTCACTCGCTTGATGTTCCTGTAGCTGAGGTTCACATTTCATGCTAAGGTTTCTCCACCTCAAAATATAGTTTGTCAAGGTTTCACTAGGCTTCTGCTTCTCCATCATGAGTACTCCAATAGACACATGATGCTGCACCCAAGCAAGTATTTTCACAAATAACTGTTCCAACTCAAAAAATGTTTTAACTGACCCGTTGGGCAATTCAGCGTACCAGTCGAAAGCAATCCCTGACAAGCTGCTGACGAATTGCTGACAGACTAGAGCTTCGCTATTCCTTGTGTTGCCACAATTGGCTCGAAAATGTGCTATGTGTTGTCTGGTGTTTCCGGTCCCATCGAATATCTTAAAGTTTGGGGTTACAAAGCCCTTGGGGAAAGGCACAGCATCAGACTCCTCCGGGTAAAGTCTTCCCTTTAAAATTGATGCACCGCCCTTGGGCTGGGCTAAGGCATCCCATACTTGTTCAACCATTTACTTGAACTCTTTTTCTGGCATGACACTTGATGGGGAATCCTTCTTCGATTGTTCTTTTTTGTCTGTCGAAGTAGCCTCCCTTATTTCATCTGTGATGTGTATGATTTATGACTAATTAATCTCTGGAGAAGCCAATCGTGGTGCTTATGATTGCCCCTGAATGGTGGCCATGGCGCTCATAGCTGCAGTCATCTCTTCTATTCTTTTCTCCAGTAGAACAACTTGCTCAACCCTGAGGAGGATAACCCTACGCAGCTCATCTAGAGTGTTCTCTTCAGTGTGAGGTTGAGCCTCGCGTGCAGATGTGGTAGCTCTGGTTTGGATCACATGGACATCCATGAAATCTTACTCCAAGTAATCACTGTAATCAAAATCCTTATTGTCACTATCAACGGGAACTCTGTGTTCTCGAGCCAACTCAAAAATCTCCATCCTGAGTTTCTCAACTTTTTCCTCAATTATCAATTCCTTGATTGCTTTAAGTTCCGTAGGACCTTGATGGAAATCCTCAACTTGTTCCTCCATCTCGATGGCTATTATCGTGACGATGTCAGATATTTCAGGCACTGGTTTTGCTTTCTTTCTTGCAGGCTCACTGCACTGTATCAGTCCAGCGACCTTGGGTACCCATACCTTCTTCTTCTTTGACGATGATGTCTCAGGACGGGACGTCTTAGTAGAGACATCGGTTTGTCGATGGAAGGTATGCTCCTCGTGTTGTATACCGGCTAAAGTGTCAGGTAATCGTCTTGTCTTTCTTTCCATGATTGCAGGAATAATGGGTAAACTTCTCGGACCCAGTGTTGACTTAATCGGCCAACGACCTGCGGTTCTGGGGGTGGTATGATCGGTGGTGACCATAGCAGTATCGGCTCGATGTCCCAAACAGAGCCAGACAAGAACTCGAGTAGGTGACTCTAAAGTCGACCTACGAGATTTTCTAGCGGACTTAATATCCTTCAAAATTTCATTCTTCATATGAGGGGAAATTGCATGTCCCACTTGTTTAAGTAATTCACTAACAGAACATCCTTTTTTTGTGGCAAGCCTTTTGAAGACTGCACTAACTCGGGTGATGGGACTGAATTTCTTTCCCTTATTACCATGTCCATGAGGTGATAGTAATGCGGCAGCAATCTGCCGGATACTCTCATATCCATCAGTATCTGTCAGAGGATGGAATCTACTCCTTCATAGGAGTGGGTAAATTTTTGGTAACACTTCTTCAGCTTGAAGAGGCTCCGCCTCATCAGGTGAGTTCTCAAGAGTCTGGGCTATGATGGCCCTTTGAATTCTCCTATTGTGGTTCCTCCTTTGAGTTCGGGTTAGTGGTACAGTCCTTGAGCTTGACCCGATCTCAAACACGGGTGGCGAAACAGTTAATCCTTCAGCCGAATATTCAACAATCATCACTTCCTTCGGCTTAGCAACAGCGGGGATAGCAGGTTTGGTGGGTGTCGTGATGGCATCAGCTTTAGCCTTCTTGCCGGTAGGGAAGTCTTGAAGGCAGTTCAAACTGAATTCTGCAGACGGCTCTTGAACTTTCGGGGCAGCGATCTTAATTACCACGAACGGAGCATTCCAGAGGATAACCTCGAGGTCTTCAAATCCAGCTCCAAACTTGATGGTGGAAGCGACATTGCGGGCGCTGCGGTCCATTGGTAGGTTGCAGGAAAAGGTCAGCATTGGGTAGGCCATCACAGCGGGCTTTAAAACAGAAAGTTTTAGGGTTAGCTATATGGCCAAAAACCTAATAATCCTTAGTGCAAGCACTGAAAGTGGAGGTTAATCTGTAGACTGGGCGGGTCTTAATTTACAGGTAATTTTAACATCTTTATTTAAAAAGGTGTAAAATTAATTAATATTTTAAAGTGCGCGCAGTGCAACACGATTTGGTTTAATTTGTGAAGCAGCAAAACAAATGTGAAATCGAATTGTGAGAAAGTTTAGGACCTAGTGCGGGACCCAATTTGTGGCAGAAAATGCTCAGGTGAAGTTAATCACCAACACACCTATTGGGGGTCCAACCCCACATGAAAATTTAAAGAGTCCTTAATGGCCTTCTGAACCCTTCTGTTCAAAGATGGTTGAACAGCTAGTCTTGAAGTACAAGGGGTTAGCTGTACTTTCTCAAGATTGAAATGGGTAAAGTACATTAACGGAAGAAGGGTAATTTGGTCCAAAGGGGAGATGGACATATTACCAATGTGTGAAGATAATATTTCTTGATTTGTATGGAGAGAAAAGCTTGTCCCCAGCGGAGACTCCAGAAGCTGTCGGTGTTATTTCGATTTGGTTTGTGGGGAGTTGCCCGTAAGAAGTTGTCGGTCGCTGGAATCAAAATCCCGTCGCCCACTTCAAAAGGACGTTGAAGTAAGAAATCAAATTGACCCCATATTTTTCATAGTCTAAAATGAAAGAGAACCGTACCTCAAATCCTGTATCTATCCCGAAGAATAAACACAAGACTTGAGGATGAGGTTCGATCAAATAAACTAAGGAAAGTATTACATCCTTTTGGTCTGCGAAACCTTTGTATTTGCCGACAAGTTCCCCTATTTAATATAAAGGATTAAATTGGGTTTATATTAAGCTGGGTTCGGACATGCTTCCTATAAGGGCAAGCCCCTATAGTTAATTACATCTTAAATGACCAAAGTCACTTAAGAAGACTCTCGATAAAAATCAAGAAAAATTATCTTCAAGAAATTTCCAAGGGTGGGACTCTTCAACAAAATCAGATGTAGAGGTGTGAAAGGGGATTGGTTAAAATTTGGAACATTTTATTATAGAATCCAGAGGAAGAGGAACTACGGGATGTCATGAATCCAGAGGAGAACCTCGGTGACTTCCCAAGCTATCCTAATGTTTGGCTTCAATTTTGAGGAGAAATATTTAGGTGTTTCATACTACCAGTTTTATTAGTTAGGGCTTACATTCATGTGAAATGATCACACAAATAGCCTAGAAGATGTGGTGGTTTAGGTCATGATAAAAGACAACCTCAGAATCCTAAGATGAGTTAGGGCTTATATTGTATAACAGGGCTATGCAAAGGCCTAAAGATAAGGTGAGGATTTACGTTGCATGAGCAAGCAACCTCGAAGTCCTATGGCTTTGTTGTTTTAGTCTAAGGAAGGAAGATTGGTTTAGCTGGTGAAGATAAGTTTTGCTATTGAAGATGGCCGTGTTGCACACCCTGTTAGCTCCAAGCTCCTTGCCGTGATAAGTTTAAGTTATCTAGTGTGTCAAGTTATAATATCAAATCAGGTGGCCCTATGGTTGAAGCTCTTTAAATTTTATGAGGGCATATTAAAGTTGATTAAAGCGACACCGGATATGATCCTACAGTTTCCTCGTTCCGACATCACTATTTTCTATTGGATTCACTTAGTCCAAATGAACTTACTAAATTCAACTTAATGAATTCCATAATTTCATTTAAACCGTGGGAAGCCCTGTTAGCAACCGTAGGTTACCTCCTCCGAGGTATTCCCAATCATTAGATAGAGACATCTTAATTTAGTTAAAATTGTGATTTTGTGTAATGTTTGTGATTAAATTTTGAGTTGTTTTATGTTTTGAATGTTGTGGCGGTGAATTTTATCTTGGTTGATTTTAGTTTTGGTTTTGGGTTATGGTTTTGGTTATGGTTATATTTAACATGCAAGTTTATGTAGGTAAATGCAAGCATGAAACATGTAAGGAAAAGGCAGAAGAAAGATGGTATTATAAACTGTAAAAGCATACCTGGCGAGTCTTCTCGTTCCACCACTTGAAACTTGAAAATGCATGTGAGGGCATTTATGAAGAGCAGGAAAAGTAGAGTTCTGAGGGGTTTTCCTAAGTCTATGTTGTATTTTGGTGAGTTGTTAAAATAATAATTAACAATGATTTCATTAAGCGAAAAATATTAAGTTTAATAGGCCTCTGAGGTATCCAACAAGTTAGGAGAGGGAAGCAGGTCCATGCCTCCCTCTCATTAACTAGTGAAAAGCCTCGAGTCCATTTAAAGTTATTACGTTGCTTAATGGTTCATCATGTAAATATTCTTAATGCTCAGTGAACATTGATGTCCCAATTTTCCCTAAGAATAGGGTAATTATCATTTGTGATTCAATTTAAGAATTATGTGGGTGAAGACCCTTAAAGGGGCAAGTTAGTCTAATTTGGACACTTAGCCAAATTTTAATCCTAATTGGGCTTAGTGGTGTTTCAAGGATGTTTGATTTAATTATGTTTATTTCTCTAATCCTCATTTAGTCAATTTTTGATTTAGCCCAAGTCACCACTAAGCCCTTTAAGACCTAAGTGAGTGTCTTAATTAGTGGGTTAAGTTTTAAGTAGTCATGATTCATGATTTGAATTTTATTTGAAAGTCAACATAGGGGTATTAAATTAATTAGTTATTGACATCAGAAGTCATACCCCTAGATCCAGGATCATTTAATTTTATTAAGCTTCCAAATTTTGATAATTTAGAAATTTTATTAATCTTAATTAAGAAAGGGAGATTGATTTCTACCAATTAACCCCCTCGTATTTCAAGCATCAAAAAAATTGATTAAGATAAGAGGTTACCCATTTTCCCTCCTTGACTTAAGCCTAAATGTTAATTAAGGCAAGATTTCTAAAATTACACATTTGCCCCTAAGGCTCTAACACTTCATAATTTGTCAAATTCAATTCAAATGACTTTGATATTTTTATCCTACTGCATTCATGGGTCCATTAAGACATCAGAGGAGAAAATGTGATTTTTCAAAATTTAATTTAATTTATATAATTATTTTATATCAAAAATAGAATTTTTTAAAGAAAATTCCTAACTTGAACAAGGTAGATAATAATCCCTTCAAATTTTTAGTGGAGGTAGACGTAGACCAGAGAAGCCTTTGTATCAAATTTCACACTTTTTTGAATTCTCTGTGATTTATTAGAATTATTTTAATTTCTAGGTTATTTAAAAAAAATAAAATAGTTTAAGTGGTGAAAATTAAGTTTTTTATTTTTGAAAATTCTCCCTAAGGTTAAAGAGCTCAGAGGAGCAAATTTTATATTTTTTTGATTTTTCATTGATTTCTTGGAATTGTTTTAGTGAAAACTCATTTTTAGCCTTTTAAAAATTATTTTTAAGCTTTGAAATTCATTATCTTTATTTAGAAAATCAGGAAAAATATTCTAATTATTCCTATGTTATTAGGAAACAATTTAGAACATTTCCATGAGTTTTAGTATTTTTATGATTTTTATAAATTTTTTAATTATTTAAATTTTTAGAATATGCTAAAAATCAAATTTTTATCTTAAATATCATTTTATTCTTAGAAAATACCCCTGATCACAAAGAACTCAAAAAACTAAGTTTCATAATTTTTTGAGTTATATTTTGATTTTAAAAAAATCATTTAAGTGTTAAGGGTGGTATTTATCTTTAAAAATCAATTTAAGTTATTGAATGAACTCAAAATATTTTGAAACTCTTATGATGAGTTCTCTGGATCATAAATCACAGTAAAGATAAAAAATCAAGTCATTTAAATGTTTATATTTTTCAAAATTATTTATCTTAGTGATTTAATATTTAGAAAATTTAAGGATGTTTTAAATGACTTGACCCATGAAATTATTTTCAAAGGTTTCTTTGGTCATGGTAATCCATCCAAAATTTTCTTGGGATTTAATAACCAATATGCTAATTTCTATGATTATTTTAAGGACATGATGTGAAATAACTTAAAAATATAGATCTCTATATAGGAACCTCATCTGACTTTGAAAAAATCAGAGAGTATTTCCCCTTACAGAGGCTACAATATATTAAAATTTCAAGCCAAGGTGATGTGTTAATATGCTTGAAGAATGAAATGATTTCAAATAGTATTTAATTAATTAAATAAATTTTAGGCATCAAGTGGACTTGAAAATTATTCCACATTATTCTCCTCTGTTCACTGAGCAAGAGGGTATATTTATTTTATTTTTGTGATTTTTCTACACAAAGTTATGTATTTTTGAAGTTAAGGGTATCTAAATAAATAGGAAAAAGCCTTATTTATCTATTTAAACAACGCGTGCTGACTAGATCCTAGGCAGCACCGAAGGCGTGCGTGGCGCGCTTTGGTTGGACACCGCCGTCCACGTAGCTTGCTGACTAGGCCCACTGTTTATGTCCTGAAGTGCTGTCTGGCTCGATCTCCCGCGTCCATTTGATACACGCTTGATCAAACGGCTCCCCGTCATCGTCCCCGATAGAATGATCCCGTGCCCATCCAGACTAAAACCTTAAGATCTCGGCCTAGACTCAACCAAATCACTTTGGGTTTGATCCTATGGACTTGTCTAAGTGAGACGAACACATCCATCTGACTAAGGTACCAAGAAATGAAGCTTAAGTAAATGGAGAATCAAAATAAGCTCGGGAGGACGAGGAGTTTTATACCTTTGCTCTAAGAAGGGAGGCTTCAATCAGACGTGCTCGATACGTTCGTTCGGGTCCAAGGAGACTAGGGATTGAGTCCCTGGCCTTGGTGTAAGGTCTAGGTATGAATTCGACCAAGCTCGATTTTAGGTGTTGGTCTAGAGCTATGGTAGAGGCTCTGTGGAAAGGGGATTTGATGGGGCTTTGGCTTCTTTCACTCTTGTGAAGGTGTGGGCACAAGCAATTGAAGTTTGGTGGAGAGTGGAGGTGTATTGGGTTATGTCCTGGTTTCCGACAAGGTTTTAAGCTTAAAATTGAGCTCCGACATTGGGAATGGGTGAGGGGAAACAGTTGCAATGCACTGAGGGGATCTTAGGGAAGATCTGTGTGAAATTTGGAGTGGCCTCTCTGAGAAATTTTTAGCACACCTCCCATGGCCGTGTGAGGTGAGTTTTTATAAAAATGGTCATGGGGTGGCTCTCAGGGCATAAGTTTGGGTGCATTGTGGTGCTTAGGTTGAGGGCAGAGGAGCTCCATAGTTTGATTTGGATGAGCTGGCCTCTAGGTTTGATTTAGGTGAGGTTCCGTGGGGGTGGCTCTCAGTTTTGGGCTTTTCCGACAACTAGGCTGGCCGGCCGGCTAGGGGGAGGTGGCTAGGAGCTCAGGGAACCCAAAGGAATCCATCACAGCAATTTAATGCAAATGTGTTCGGATTTGACAAAGATATCTTAAGCATGTGAATTTTTGGAAATAAGATCCCTTAATTTGGGGGACCTTTGGTCCATGGCTTGATTTAGGTGGTTTCATGGTGTTTGGACTGGTCACTAAGTCCAACTAATGGTTGTGGTGGAGTTAATTTGGTGGCTTTAAGGTGGTTAGGTCACATTTAGTGTATGGATCCAAGTGGGTGCAAATGACCAAAACTTAGGTTTGGGCTAGGTTAGCCATGTCAATTAGCCCAAATAATTATTGCATTTGGTGTAGATGATCATAAGGAACAACTTTGGTGAAGTATGGAAGTGTTTTTGAATTCAATTGAAAGGTCAATTGGAAGGAATGTTGAACTTTAATCAATTTGGTCATGTTGGGCTAGGCTTGGTTCTAGCTTGGGTTAGCCTTGGGCTAAATTCAAATTGATTGTTGTAAATGGTCAATAGGGACCTCATGAAGAGTTTCCAACATGAATTGTATGCTAATTTAGAGACTTAGCCAATTTGGTGGTAAATATGGGAATTTTGGATTTAGGCCAAAATCAAATGGATATGAGGATTCACCAAGGTCAATTGATGGTTGTTTCTGATTTATGGGAATGTCATAAAGATTTTGCAACATTAATTGAGACCAATTGACTAGGCTATGAGTTCAATTTGGTGAGATTAAGTCATATGGTCAAAATTGGGGTTTTGACCCCAAATCAAAATTGGGCTCAAATCATGGATCAATTGAGCTTGGATTTGGTTTAGTTTGGTCATATCGGAAGTTAATTTGAGGTTAGGATTGGAATTGGGGTCAATTAAGATCAAATTGATGGACATTTGAGTTGGATTTGGGGAAATTTGAGTCTTTAAAGGGCAATTTGGAGATTTTGATTAAAGATGGTCAAATTGGCCAACTTGGGTTATGAGGTAGTTGAGAGAAATGAAATTGGGAATATTTGGGTTTTGTTGGGATTTTTTGGGAATATTTGGAATTTTGAGCCCAAGAGGGGTATTTTGGTAATTAGGGGGTGTTTTATGGGTAAAAGGCCAAGATGGGTATTTTGGTAGAGTTGAGGTACCAATCATCACCAATAAGCCATGGACCAATGGAAATCCCATTTTGGGTCCTCTATGTAGTGGTTCTAGCCAGACCATAGCCTTAGGGCTAGTAGGTTTAAGGGTCTATCTACATGAGTATCCCAAAACAACAAGGGATCTAGGCTAGAAATTTGAGTTCATGGTTGTGAGTGATTGTGAGTGTAGCTGAGTGTAGTGAATGCCTTAGCTCCAGACCAACACCCAGGGTCAACCCTAAAGTCTAGCAATCCTAAGGGTGACTCATCCCGAGTTTCCCCCATAGTGACCCCACCTACTAAGTGTTTAGAGGTTAGGACCAATATGTGGAACTTCAAGCTGAGTGGAGAAGGGTTTGGAATTTCTA
>NEWO01000195.1:599525-617409 GCA_003013225.1 Phalaenopsis aphrodite | reverse complement strand
ATTGGTTTCGTAGATCAAACGGATGTCATAACTTTCTCTAGTTTATTTGATCGAGCCTCACCCTCAATTGTTGTGTTCATCCTTCGGGATAAATACATGATTTGAGGTAAATTGCTCTTTCATTTAAACTATGGAGTCAGTTTGACTTCATCTTTTTCAAAACTAAATTTTTTTTTTAATGTCCTCCCGAAGCGGGCAACGGGATTTCAATTCCGATGACCGACAGCTTCTTACTGCAATATCAAAGAAGTTAGATCATTATGGGTTGAATTATTCTCCAATACCTCTTATGATGGAAGAGAATTCAACTGGGCAATTTGTGGATGTGCAACCTTCATATGAGACCTTAAATGCTACTAATAAACCCAACAACCCTTATTCGAACTATTATAACCCAGGTAGGAAGAATCATCCAAATCAATTGGAATAACAATTCTTCTACAAATCAACAATGGGCAAACAACCCTGTGAACCCATTAGGAAATTCATCCAACCAAGAAAATGTTCACTATAGACCTTCTTGTCCTCCAAGATTTAATAGTAATACTCAAATTAAGGAGAAGAAGTTGTCTATGGAAGAGCTGATATTAAACATGGGTCAACAATTACAGAATCATGAAAATCAATTACAAATTAAAGGAAATCAATTACAAAATCAAGGAACTGCTATTAAGAATCTTGAAAAACAATTAGGGCATATCGCTACTACGCTTAGTAACCGAACATTAGGAGCTTTTCCTAGTACTGTGGAACCAAATCCTAAAGACCAAGGAAAAGAACAAATCAAAGCGATACAATTACGAAGTGGAAAAGAATTGGAAACAAGGGTGCAAAAAGAAACATACACTGAAAAAGAGAAAGTGGATACCGAAAAAGAAAAGGATCATGAATACCGAGATTTAATGTATCCATTTACACCAATGAAAATTGCTGTAGAGAATCGTACACCACTGTTTCCTCAAAGATTGAAGCAACACAAACAGAATAAACAATTTTCCAAATTTTTAGAAATTCTTAAGAAATTAACAGTAAACATTCCCTTCGTAGGAGGCTTAGAGCAAATGCCCAATTATGTGAAATTTATGAAAGATATTCTGAACAAGAAAAAAAAGTTCAAGGATAATGAAATTGTTGCACTTAACGAAGAGTGTAGTGCAATTATTCAAAAAAAGCTTCATGAAAAATTAAAAGATCCTGGCAATTTAACTAAACCGTGTGCTATCTGTGAAAAATTTCATGGAAGAGCTTTCTTGATGAGTTGATGTTGGATTGGAAGTATTTATGAATGATATATCTGTATTTGGAACAGCATTTTATGCATGCTTAAGTTACCTTGAAAAAGTTTCGGAGTTATGTGAAAGAACTAATTTGGTTCTGAATTGGGAGAAATGCCAATTTATGGTTGCAGGAGGAATTGTGTTATGGTATAAAATTTCGGTAGATGGTATGGAAGCAGTCCCTGCAAAAATTCAAGTTATATCTAAACTAACACTTCCTACTAATGTAAGAGAAGTTAGGAGTTTTCTTGGACATGTTGGATTTTACAGGCGTTTTATTAAAGATTTTTCAAAAATTACAAAACCTTTATGCCAACTTTTAGAAAAGGACAAGAAATTTAAATTTACTGAAAGCTGTTTAAATGCCTTTAAGTTATTAAAGGAAAAATTAATCACAGCCTCCATTATAGTTTCACCTAACTGGTAGAAACCATTTGAACTGATGTGTGATGCTAGTGATTATGCTATTGGGGCTGTTCTTGGATAAAGGTAAGAAAAGATTTTTAAAGTTATATACTACGCTAGTAAAACTCTTAATGAAACACAAATTAACTATACTGTTACTAAAAAAGAGTTACTAGCAATTGTGTATGCTTTAGATAAATTCACATCTTATTTAATTGGAGCCAAATGTGTTGTGCATACTGACCACTCTGCTATTAAATGTCTGATGCAAAAGAAGAATGTTAAACCAAGGTTGATTAGATGGATACTTTTGATGCAAGAATTTAATCTTGTGGTTATTGATAGAAAGAGAAGTAATAATCAAATTGCTGATCAAAAATAGAAAATCAAGAATTGTCTGACACTGACAATGAAATTACAGAAAATTTTCCTGATGAACAACTTTATAATATTAACGAGTGGAAAATACCATGGTATGCTGGTATTGTTAACTATATTGTAAGTGATATTTTTTCACCTATGCTGACATTGCAACAACAATGGAAATTGAACAAGGATTCATGAATCGCGTATTGAATAATCCCACGATGGATATTGAAGAAATGATAGTGCGACGAAGATGAGAGGTACTGTGCTACGCTACTGCCGCCGTGGTGGCTTCTGTGGTGAAAGAATTTTATGCAAATTTGCATGGAATCAACCAAGGAGTTGTTTATGTGCGAGGAAGATGGATCACTTTCACTCATGCATGGATCAACAAATTATATGTGATAGAGAATGTTCTTGTCTGCCCCTATTCTAATTTTGTCCCAACGAGAAACCAGATGAATGAGATTTGCCAATATTTAACGGGCGAAACTGGCAACGGGGAAACAAGAGAAAACTGGTATGTTAGTTTTTCTGCAACACTCCTGAATCTCGTTTCAAAACATTGGCACTTTTGCATTTCTGCGAAATTGTTACCGACAATGAAGATCGGTAAAGTTTTTAAAGAAAGTGCCACTTTGAATTACTGCATCCAAAGGGGACTGCCAATCGACATTGGATCTATAATTGTGAAGTCAGTTTTGGGCCTGATTGTTCATGGATCAACTTATGGGCTTTGACATCCCTCCATAATTTTCTCACTTTGCAGTCAGTTCCAGGTGTCCTATAAAAATTGGGAAAAGGTACTACTACCTTGGAAGCCTTTGGATCCCACTGAAAGATTCTCATATTTTGAAGATGAAAATTACATGGCAATTATAGTAGATCAAGAGTCTCAGTATTCACTGCTAGTTCAACCCTTAGTCCCTGATAAGTCTCTTGTGGTCCTGCGTCGAATCAAGAAATTGGAAAAGGAGGTACAAAATGTCATGAATGCGATTAATAATATCTCTGATTTCTTTGATCATCTAGACTGAAGGATGAAGGAACATTTCGAGCACCCTGGACATTTAGAAGATAACTTGATACGACTGATGAGGAGGATTCTACTGAAGAATTTCTATTCCAACCCTTCTTCAACCTCTTCATTCATGTGCAATCAATGGATGATCTCAGAGGAGAATTGAATACCGAGTCTCAAGATTAGTAGATTTATATTACTACCTATCTATTTATCTATGTATTTTGATGTGAACTTTGTATTTGGTTTGCTTTAGAATTATGCTTGTAGATCTCTGTATAGTTGAGACTAAGCATAAGATGATTTTGTTTTCAGCTTTTTGAGTGTTGTGGCTTAGATTGCGATGCTGAATTAATGTATTGATGTTGAGAAAATACGAAACTTTGGTGTGTTATGTAACGTATATTGTACCCCTTGGAATTTATATATAAATGTGATGTTTTATGTTGTGAAAGTTTATATGTGCTAAGTACATCATTTAGTCACTTAAAATTATGTCTATAATGATTAAACGGATGTTGTTATGCTTGGAACTGATCAAAATTGCAAAAATCTGGAATTTGGACAAAATCAATAGAGCCCGCCGATGGCACCCTCGACACCGCCAACGATGGATTTTTCTTGAGAGTTAGGATTTTAATTCCAATAGAGCACGCCGACGGCTCCATCGACCCCGCCGACGGCGAGCTCACGAAAAAACCTTTTAACCGCAATTTTAACCAGTCAACCACCACTATTCATCAGCCCCTTCCTCCTAAAAATGCCATTTTCGACCTAGGGCTTGAAAGATCTTGGATTGGGAGGAAATCTCAAGGCTTTTTGACACCGGATTTGATTATCGTTAGGTAAGAGCTTAACTCCAAGCTAAAAGAATTTGATTTCCACCACAAATTTCTTCCACAATGAGGAGCTCTGAAAAATTTGAGAATGTGAAGAAAATTAGGGAAGAAATTCATGGATCTTAATGTTGAACTCTTAGAATTTTCATATTTAAAGTAATTTTTGGAATTTTTCTATAATTTGATTAGATTGAAATGGCTCCATGGAAAAAGAGAAGAGTTGAGTTTGATGAGTCTCGCTTCGTCAATGTGATGACTCAAAATAAAATTACTTCCATATTTAAAGAAAAGAAGTGCATACAAGATCGAGTTTTTGAATGTCCGGGAGGAGAAATCGAACGAGTTATTGCTGAGCGGAGGTAGGAAAACTTTTTTTACTCCACCACTAAAGCTGATGCAAGTGTTGTGAAGGAGTTCTATGCCAATGTGATTTATTTTGATGACAGAATTGTTCAAGTGCATGGATTTCCTGTTGAGTTTACTGCTGATCGCATCAATACTTTTTACGAAGTCCTAGACTCTTATAGCTGCCACTATGAATCCTTTAGTACAATGGAAGACCCCCTGAATGATGTGATCAACTTTCTCACTGAATGGAAAGGAACATGAAAGATAAAACAGAGAGAACGGGTAAATTCTTCTGCTTCCATGCTGAATGCCACCTCTAAAGTGTGGCACTATTTCATTTCCTCTACTCTGTTACCGACCTATCACCATAATGAGGTAACTAGAGATAGAGCTATTCTGAATTTCTGTATTCAGAATAGTAGAACTATAAATGCGGGGAGAATAATTCTTAAGAATATATTGACTACAGCAAAGAGTGAGACTAGTGGAGGTCTAGGACATCCTAGACTTATTTATACAATTTGTAAACTTTCTGCAGTAGAATTTGGAGATGAAGAATGGTTTTATCCTATGAAACCCATTGGTAAAGCTAATTTGAAGACTTATGAATCCCATGAGAAATGGAGAACTGGGAGTAGAAGTCAAGAACCTTCTATTAGTAGAGATGTCCCTTATACAAGTTATGACCTTCCACCTTCTAGTTCCCCTACCCTCTCTAATTTGATGAATGAGTTGACCTTGCAGCGGAAGAGCATAAACTTGATAAGTGAAAGGATTGGAGGTTTAGAACGTCGACATGATTACGATAGTGAGTACCTTGAGAGGCATTCAAATTTTGAGGTAGCCTATTACAAAGCTCAGGCCCGACACTACAGAGGTGAGCCTGATGTAACTTTTTCTGAGTTCCCCCGGTATACTCAGTATCAACCCAATCCACCTGCTGATGAAGGCAATGAAGATATAGCTTGGGATTTTGATATTGAATTAAATTGATGTACTTATGTTGTACTTTTATTTCTATAATCTTTTTTGTAATAGAAATGGATGTTTATGTATTTAGACTTCCATTTTTATTATTTTGTGTACTTAGATAATTTTAATTTTTTTTATAAAGTTAATATTATTGTTAAATGTGCATGTGTAGTTTAATATATGTTGAGTAGTATTGTGGATTGTAATGTAATGTGATTTTTATTATGCATTTTAGTTTTAATTGTTTAGTATTGTGGTTGTGTTAGGAAATGTTGTGCTTATTTAATGTTTCAGTTTTACACTTATTTCAAAATTTCATTACCCATAAATTCCTCTAATGATTTATATGTGTAGAAAACTCCTAATATTATAGACCAGATGAATTAAAAATTTTCGAAGGCTTGCAGAAATTTTAGAATGATGAAAATGCCTACAATACTAAGGTATGATTTATATTTTTAGTTTTTCTTTCCACCTATATTCTTTCATATTTAAAAATTTAAGTTTGGGGGAGGGAAGAAAAAAATTAACTATTAAATGTCCTCTATTTCAATATTTTCAAAAATTACTTATATGATTTCATGTGGTGAATTTAATTCAGGTGACTATATTTTTATAACTATTTAAATATTATGGTAGATTTAAAGAAATGTTTTTGTAATGAAAATTAATTTTTGTAACTTAAGATATTTAGTATAAGAGAATAAGATTATAGTTAACTATTTAGAGTAAAGGAAACTATATTTTGAAGTATTAAGAATCAGGAAATTAATTTGAGAAGAAAAGAATGGGGCTCAATTATGTAAAAACTATGAAATATTTATAAGGTAAAGAAATGATTTGCGTTTCAAATTTAGGGAAAGAAAAGTAAAGTTCAAATTCATTAAAGGCTATCCAGATGTAATAATCCTCACTTGAAAAAGAAAAAAGAAAGGATTGAAAACAATCCCTGAAATGAAAAGAAAAATATATAGGATTGAAAACAATCCAAATGAAAAAGAGAAAAAAAATAAAAAATTATGGAAGTGAGGAGAAGCTTGATGATTTGCCTAATCAAAAATTGGCTTCACTGGACCTACCTAAAGGTAAAACGTAAATACATTCCTGAACTTATATTTATGGAATAGGTCTTTTACTAGTAGAGTTCTCAGGAAGTTCCTATCTTCTGAATATTTTAAGTGACTTAATATTAAAACATATAGTCATTCTTGAAATAAATAGAAGATTATAACTCTTAAACTTGATGACTATATAATCTTGTGGCTACAGAGTTAATTCAATTTCATGAATTTTTTCTGAAAATCTCACTATGATATTTATTTAAGTCAAACTTATACTATTTCTGAATTAAAACTTTACTGCAGTAGATCATAACTTTTATATAGTACTAAAATTACTTGAGGAAAAGTAATAGTTAAGTTTGGGGGATTTTGATCAAAGGAAAATATGTTGAGATTTTCATACTTATTTTATGTTATTTTTAAAGATATTGAATTTAAAAAAAATGTATTTTTGATGTTTTGTTGCAGGAATGATGAATTAGGATCATTGTAGCAAAAAGATGCAAGAAGGAGCAATTTTGGAGTGAAAAAGGGCAAAAATGTGGAGATTTGAACTAGCCGCCAACAGCGAGGCTATAGGAAAAAATTCTCGAGAAGTCCGCCGATGGTGCCCTCGAGGCCGCCGATGGCGAGATTGACGTTTATGCCTACTCAAGCTTTGGACAAGGCTAAATTTTGAAGGGATGCTTAGGCAACTCTTTGGAAAGCTCATCCACAACTTTAAAAGAAGATTTTGGGAAAACATTGAGAAGAGTCTAGATGCCCCAGAGGTTAGAGAGGTTCCATTAGTGTATAAAATTTCTAGTAGAGTGTAACAATTGTGAGGAATTTTTTGAGAGATTGTAAGAGTGAGGGAAAGTGAGAGATTTCTTCCTCCTTGCTACTTCAAAGAGGAATTCTATGTGTTGTAAAGAAAGGAAGAGATTCAAAGGAACTTCGAGGAGTGTTCTTGGAGAGAAATTAGAGGTAAGTTATTTACTTGTTGTATTTTGTATTACTTTAATTTTATATATGAATTCTAAGTTTTATCATGTTTTCCCCATGAGATCTTAGTAGTTATCTCTGTATTTGTCCTTGTCTCGAGATTTGTGAAATGGTGATTTGAATTGGTGAAGCCATGAAAATGTTTAAAAAATTGTGATGATCTTTTCACATCGATCTTAATTTACTTTCAATCTGGCCAATTGATTTGTTAAAATATGTTGAGTTTTACAACTAAAGTGAAGATTACATCAAAGATTTAAGGAGGTTAAAGCCATGGAAATTGGGTGCAAATAAATAGGGAAATAATACTATCGGGCGTAGAATTGGAGATTTTAGAGTGACAGACAAAAATCCCCAATTTGGTCCTATCATTTGGGTGCTGAAGTGTAGATGTTAGCCCTCAGGCGAGGGAAACGTAGGAGCTCAAAAGTGAGAGTCGGTATCCTCCCAGCCTAGTCGCAGATTCAGTAAACAAGCGTAGGATTAATCAATCTTCTTTATGCCTAGACCAAAGGGTAAAGAATAGGTATGCTCCTATTTGACACAATATAAATAGAACTAATTCACATTATCCATTCAGTATAATTTCTTAACAAGGAGAAGGATCCTTTCTTATATATTGAATATCACAATTAAACCTTCCTCACTGTCATTAGTTATTTAATAATTATTAAAATTAGCTATTTATTTCAATTGCTTATTAGTAACAGATAAGCAAAATGAACTTTGTTATTGTGATAAAAGTATTGCTTTTCTAAAATCTAAGTTTGCAGTTCTAAACAAGTCCCTGTGGGATCGATATCTACGACCGCCTTAGAGCGCTATATTACTTGAGTGATACATATACCTGCGTTGATAAGTGTGAGTTTACAATTATTGAATATTTTTTACGTCCATAATATTTTTTACGTCCATATTTATCTTGCATTTTAAGCATATATAAAGTCGTCGGTCACTTATTTATATAAACAATGTAAGGATCTTATTATGAGAAGATGTGTACCTTATGAAGAAATTGAGCTAATCTTTCAGAAATGTCATGATTCTTAATTTGGAGGACATTTTGGGATTGATAAAACTGCTTATAAAATTTTACAAACTGGATTTTATTGGCCTACTATTTTTAGAGATGTTTATAGATACATAAATACTTGTGATCAATGTCAACGAGTAGGCAATGTATCTAGAAGAAATGAAATGCCTCTGAATTTTCTGTTAGAAGTTGAGATCTTTGATGTTTGGGATTAGATTTCATGGAAGAATTTATTCCTTCATTTGGGAACTTATATATATTAATTGCAGTAGACTACGTTTCTAAGTGGATTGAAGCACAAGCTTTACCTTATTGTGATGCTAATAGTGTTTCAAGGTTTTTAATGAAAAATATTTTCACTAGATACGAAATGCCTATAATGATTAACACTAACGGAGGATCCCATTTTAGAATTAAATACATTCGGAGATTGGCAAAAAGACTTGATATTATTCATAAAATATCTACTGCCTATCATCCACAAACCAGTGGATTTGCTGAAGTTTCTAATAGAGAGATTAAACAAATACTTGAGAAGACTGTAAACCCTAGTTTGGTCCACTAGACTAGATACCACATTATGGGCTTAGAGGACTGCTTATAAAACTTCTATTGGAATGACTCCTTACAAATTGATTTTTGGAAAAGCTTGTCACTTACCAGTAGAATTAGAGCATAAAGCATATTGGGCGATTAAAGAATTCAATTATAATTTGAAAGATGTTGGTAAGAAGAGATTGTTGCAATTAAATGAATTGGAAGAATTAAGAAATGAAACTTATGATAACGACAGAATTTGTGAGGAGAAACTAAATTTATGGCATGATCAAAAGATTAACCAAAAGAACTTTAAACCAGGATAAGAAGTTTTGCTTTATAATACTAGACTGAAGTTATTTTCTGGGAAATTGAAATCTCGTTGGTTAGGACCCTTTACTGTGACTGAAGTTTATACTTACGGAGCTGTTGAAATTGAAGATAAGAAGACTGGAAATAGATTTAAAGTAAATGGACATAGATTAAAACCGTATTTTAAGGGTAAATGACCAAATTTTAAAGAGGTTTTAATGATCAGTCAACCTGAATAACACCTGAATAGGTCGGGCTGACGACGTTAAACCAAGCGCTTTATGGGAGGCAACCCATATTTATCATTATTTTTACTATGATTATAGTAGTTTTTATTTTAAATTATCATTAGTTTGTGGTATTATTGAGCTCCACTACTCTAATTTACCCTTAAACCATCAATAAAATTGGATCCATAGAGAAAAATAGGAACGCATTCGGACTAGAGCAAAAGTGTGCAATTTTTTCCTTGGGCGCCAACGGCGCCCTCGAAGCCACTGACGGCGGGTTTTCCTTAAGAGTCCAGGAAATTAAATACAGAAGGCTTGCCGATAGTGCCCTCGACCCTGCCAATGATGAAACCAGCGAGATGGCGGTTTCTGGAGTTTGAATGGCGATTTTTTGCGATTTTTGGGCGGGATTTATCCTTTTAAACTCCGAAATTTGATTCCTAAGTTCATATTTCCCACAAAAACAAAGTGAAACTCTAGAAATTTCATTCCTATGACATCCAATTCCCCTGATAATCACAAAATGCGAGTGTTCAATTGGCAAAATTTTATTAGTGCAGAAATGCAACGAATCTTCAACAAGTCACCGATGAAGAAAATATTGATAATGGAACGAGGATTCGTAAATCACGAATTGGATTATTCCTCTATGAAAATTGAAGAGATAATAGTGCGGCAAAGATGGGAAGTGTTGTGTTATACTACCACCGCCGTGGTTGTTTTCATGGTAAAGGAATTTTATGCAAATTTGCGTGGAATCAACCAGAGAGTCGTTTATGTGCAAGGTAGATGGATACCTTCACTCATGCATGGATCAATGAATTATACATGATTGAGAACGTTCCTATCTGCTATTATTCCAACTTCATTCCGACAAGAAACCAGATGAATGAAACTGAAGATTGAGAAATGAGAAAAAACGGGTATGCTAGTTTTTTTGTGACACTCCTAAATCTCGTTTCAAAACTCTGGCACTTCTTAATTTCTGCAAAAATGTTATCGAAAATGAAGATCGGTAAAGTTTCTAAGGAAAGTACTATTCTGAATACTACATCCAAAGGAGACTGTTTATCGATATTGGATCAATAATTGTGAAGTCTGTTTTGGGCCTGATTGTTCATGGATCAACTTATGGGCTTGGACACCCTTCCACAATTTTCTCACTTTGCAGTCAGTTCCAAGTATCCTACAAAAATCAGGAAAAGGTACTTCTACCATGGAAGCCTTTGGACCCAACTGAGAGGTTCCCTGCTTTTGAAGATGAAAATGACATGACTATTATTGTAGATCAAACATCTCAGAATTCACTACCAGTTAAACCCTTGGTTCCTAACAAGACTCTGGTGATTCTGCGCAGAATCAAGAAATTGGAGAAGGAGGTACAAAATGTCATAAATGCAATTAATAATATCTTCAATGTCTTCGATCATCTACACTGGAGGATGAAAGAACATTTTTCTCACTCTGGACATTTAAAAGATAGTTTGATACGACTGATGAGGAGGATGAACTTAATAGAAGAGGATTATACTAAAGAATTTCCATACCGACCCTTCTACAACCTCTTCGTTCATGTGCAATCAATGTGTGGTCTCAGAGGAGAATCTAGTATTGAATTTGATGATTAGTAGATTTATATTGTTACTTGTCTTTATGTGTGTAATTTGGTTTGAATTTTGCATTTTCTTTGATTTAGAAATATGCTTTTAGATCTTTGTATAGTTGAGACTAAGCATAGGATGTTTTGTTTTCAGCGTTTTGGGTGTTGTCGTTTGGATTGCGAAGCTGAATTAATGTATTGAGGTTGAGAAAATACCAAACTTAGGTGTGTTTTGTAACTTATATTGTACCCCTTGGAACTTATATATAAATGTGATGTTTTATGTTGTAAAAATTTATTTGTGATAAGTACATCATTTAATCACTTTAAATTATGTCTAGAATGATTGAATGGATGTCGTTGAGGCTTGAAATTGATTGAAATCACAAAAATCTTAGAATTTAACAAAATCAATAGAGCTCGCCGACGACGCCCTCGACACCGCCGATGACAGACTTTTCTCGAGACTAGGGATATAATTTCAGTAGAGAGCGCCGACGGTGCCGATTACCCCGCTGACAGCGAGCACACGAAAAAATAACTTTAACCGTGATTTTGATCAGTCAACCACCACTATTCATTATCACACTTCTCATAAAAACACAATTTTTGACCTAGGGCTTGAGAGATCTTGGATTTAGGGTTTTAAGTCTTTTTGACACTGGATTTGATCATCTCTAGGTAAGAGCTTCACTCCAAACTAAAAATATTTGATTTTCACCATGAATTTCTTCCACAATGAGGAGATCCAAAAAAATTGAGAATGTGAAGAAAATATTGAGAAGAAATTCATGGAATTTAGTGTTGAACTCTAAGAATTACTTTTGGAATCCATTATTTTCATATTTGAAGTACATTTCAGAATTTTTCTATAATTGTGATTAGATTGAAATGGCTCTATGACAAAAGAGATGACTTGAGTTCGACGAGTCTCACTTTGCCAATGTGGAGGCTCAATCAAGATTTACTTCAGTATTTGAAGGAAAGAAGTGTATACAAGATCGGGTTTTTGAGAGTCCGAGAGGAGAAATTGAACGAGTTATTAACGAGCAGAGGTGAGAAAAATTTTGTTACACCACCAATAAAGGTCGCTGCAAACATTTAGAAGTTATTACCGAGCGGAGGTGACAAAACTTATGGTAGATTTAAAGAAATATTTTTGTATTGAAAATTAATTTTGTAACTTAAGATATTTAGTATAAGAGAATAAGCCTATAGTTAACTATTTAAAGTAAAGGAAACTATATTTTTAAGTATTAAGAATTTGGAAATTTATTTAAGAAGAAAAGATTGGGGCCCCATGATGTAAAAATTATGAAATATTTATAAAGTAAAGGAATGCTTTAAGTTTCAAATTTAGCGAGAGAAAGGTGATGTTCAAAATCATTGAAGGCTATCCAGATATAGTAATCCTCACGTAAAAAAGGAAAAAGAAACGATTGACAACAATCACTGAAAAGCAAGAAAAATATATAGGATTGAAAGCAATTCAAATGAAAAAGAAAAAAAAAAGAAAGAAAAAATTTATGGAAGTGAGGAGAAGCTTGAGGATATGCCTAATAAAAAATTGGCTTCACTAGACCTACCTAAAGGGAAAATCTAAATACATTCCTGAACTTATATTTGTGGATTAGATCTTTTACTAGTAGTGTTCTAATGAAGTTCCTATCATTTGAATATTCTATGTTACTTAATATTGCAACATATAGTCATTCTTGAAATGAATAGAAGACTAGAACTCTTAAACTTGATGACTAGATAATCTTGTAGCTACAGAGTTAATTTAATTACTTGAACTTTTCTAAAAATCTCACTATGGTATTTATCTAAATCAAACTTATAGTTTTTTGAATTAAAACTTTACTACAATAGACCATAACTTTTATGTAGTACTAAAATTACTCGAGGACAAGTAATAGTCAAGTTTGGGGGGTTTTGACCAAAGAAAAATAAGTTGAGATTTTTATACTTATTTTATACTATTTTTGATGATATTAGACTTTAAAGAAATGTATTTTTTATTTTTTGTTTCAGGAATGATGAATTAGGGTCATTGGAGCAAAAAGATGCAAAAAGGAGCGAATTTGGAGCGAAAAGGCCCAAAATGCGAAGATTTGAACTAGGGCGCCCACAGTGAGCCCAACTGCGGTGACGACGAGCCCAACGACCCCGACGGTGAGATTTTTTTGAGAATCCATAATTAATTTACTTAATAGGCCCACCGATGGCACCTTCGAGGCCGCTGACTGCGAGCTCGGCGGTTATGTCCAACTAAGTATTGAATAAGGATGAATTTTGGAGGGGTCGTTAAGAAACTCTTGGAAAGCTCATCCACAACTTTAAAAGAAGATTTTGGCTGAAAATTGGAGAGGTCCTGGATCTTAGAAAGGTCCTGAAGGTTGGAGAGGTTCCATTAGTGTTTGCTATAGGGTGTAAATTGTGAGAAATTCTTCGAGAGATTGTAAGAGTGGAGGGAAAGTGAGAGATTTCTTCCTCCTTGCCGCTTTGAAGAGAAATTTTGTGTGTTGTAAAGAAAGGAAGAGATTCAGAGGAACTTGGAGGAGTATTCTTGGGGAGAAATTAGAGATAATTTTATTTATTATTTGTAGTTTGTATGACTTTGATTTTGTATATGACTTCCGAGTTTTGTTGTGTTTTCCCCATGAGATCTGAGCAATTTCCTTTGTCTTTCTCCTTATCTTGAGATTTGTGAAATGGTGATTTGAATTGATGAATCCATGAAAATGTTAAAGAAATTGTGATGATCTTTTCACTTTGATCTTAATTTAATTTCAATATAGCCAATTGATTTGTTAAAATATGTTGAGTTTTACAACTAAAGTGAAGATTACATCCAAGATTTAATGAGTTCAAAGCCCTTAGAAGTTGGGTGTAAATAAATCGGGAAATAAAATTATCGGACGTAGAATTGGAGATTTTAGAGTGACAAACTAAAATCCCCAATTCGGTCCTATCGTTTGGGTGCTGAAGTGTAGATGTTAGCCCTCGGGTGACGGGAACGTGGGAACTCCAAATTGATAGCCAGTATCCTCCCAACCTAGCCGCAGATTTAGTAAACAAGCATAGGATTAGTCAATGTTCTTTATGCATGGACTAACGGGTAAAGAATAGGAATGCTCCTACTTGGCATAATACAATTTAAACTGATTCACTTTATCCATTCACTATAATTTCTTGGCAAGGAGAATGATACTTTCTTATATATTGAATATCAAGTTAAAAACCTAATTAATATAATTAGTTATTTAAGAGTTATTAAAATTACATATTTATTTCGATTGCCTATTAGTGACATAGAAGCAATTTGAATTCCATTGTTGCGATTTAGTATTGATTTTCTAAAATCTTAGTTGGTAGTTCTAATATTACTCCCTCTGGGATTGATATCTAGGACTCCAATAGAGCCTTATATTACTTGAGAGATACGTATACTTGCGTTGATAAGTATGACTTTACAATTACTGAATATTTTAAACATCCATCTTTATTGAATCTAAAATTGTTATTAAGCTTTGGTATAGTTACTGAGGAATTAAATCTTTTAGCAACATTATTAAATACTTATATTTTTAAGCATATATAAAAACGTTGTCAATCTTTATCAGCTGCTTTCCTTTGTCGACGATCACTACTACTCTTGATTTCTTTTCGAACACTCTAGTCACCTTAGTCTTTTCATTTGGCTCCTTGTGTTTCATTTCTTCTTAAAGTATGCTAGCTTTAGTGAGTAGCTTCTCGAAGGACTTGGTGATGAGTCTTTTAAGCATGAAAGCTACTAGCCCATGAAGCCTCCTGAGTAGAATTTCATCCACATGATGTTCCTATAGCTACTGACCCATGAATGCTCTTGAGAAGAATTTCAATCGCATGATGTTCGTGTAGCTGAGGTTCAAATTTCATGCTAAGGTTTCTCCACGTCAAAATATAGTCAACCAAGGTTTCACTACGCTTTTGCTTTTCCATCATCACCTCTCCCATAGACACATGGTGTTATACCCTGAAAAATCTTTTCACAAATAACTGTTCAAATTCAGAAAATATTTTAACTGACCTATTGGGCAAGTCAGCACACCAATCCAAAGCAATTCCTGACAAGCTGCTGATGAATTACTGGCATAGTAGAGCTTCATTATTTCTCATTTTGCCACAGATGGCTCGAAAATGTGCTATATGCTATCTGGGATTTATAGTCCCATTGAATATCTTGAAGTTTAGGGCCACAAAACCCTTGGGGAACGACACGACATCAAACTCCTCTGGGTAAGGTCTACCTTTCAAATTTGATGCACCACCCTTGGATTGAGCTAAGACATCCTGCAGTTGTTCAACCATTTTCTTGAATTCCTTTTCTGACATGGCACTTGATGGAGAATATTTCTTCCGTTGCTCTTTTTTTTTTTGCTGAAGTAGCCTCTCTTCTTTCATTTATAATGTGTATGATTTCTGGCTGATTATTCTCTGGCGAAGCCAATTGAGGTGCTTGTGATTTCCCCTGAATGGTGGCCATGGTTGTGATAGCTGCAGTCATCTCTTCCACTCTTTTCTCAAGTAGACTAACCTACTCATCCCTTATGAGGATAACCCTATGTAGCTTATCTACGGCGTTCTCTTCGGTGTGAGGTTGAGCCTCGCATGCAGATGTGGTAGATCTAATTTCGATCACATGGACTTCCAGAAAATCCTCCTTTAAGTAATCATTATAATCAAAATTTTCATCTTCACTATCGACGTAAACTCCGTGTTCTCGAGCTAACTCAGAAATCTCAATCCTGAGTTTCTTAGCTTTCTTTTCAATTATCAATTCCTTGATCGCTTTAAGATCTGAACGACCTTGAGGACATCCTTTACTTGCTCCTCCATCTCGTTGGCTATTGTTGCGACGATGTCAGATAATTCAGATCCTGGTTTCATTCCCTGTCATTCAGGCTCACTAGCATGTATCGGTGCAACGACCTTGGGTACCCATGCATTTTTATTTTTTCATGATGATGTCTCAAGATGGAGCGTCTTAGTAGAAACATCGGTATGTCGGGGGAAAGTATGCTCCCCGTGGAGTAGACCAGCTACAGTGTCAGGTAATCATCTTGTCTTTGTCTTTGGGATTGTAGGAAAATCTCCACGATGGGCGACAAGTAAGATTTTCAGACTGAGTCTCGACTTAACCGGTCGATGACCTGTGGTCTTTGTAGCGGTATAATCAGTAGTGATCACTGCGGTATTAACTCTGTTCCATAAACGAAACCAAACGGAGATGCGGGTAGGTGGCACTCCAGCTGTCTTATGGGATTGTCTGGCGGATTTAATGCCCTTCAAAATTTCCTTCTTCATGCGAGGAGAAATTACATCTCCCACTCATTTAAGTAACTCGCTAACCAAACATCCTTTATTGGTGGCAAGCCTTCTGAAAACTGCACTAACTCAAGTGATAGGCGTGAACTTCTTTCTCTACTCACCGTGTCCATGAAGTGACGGTAATGCGACAGCGATCCTTCGAATACTCTCATATCACTTGGTATCAGTCAGAGGATGGAATTTACTTCCTTGCAGGAGTGGATAAATTTCTCATAACACTTCTTCAACTTGATGATGCTCCTCCTCAACGGGTGTCTGCTTGGGAGTCTAGGCCTTAATGGCCCTCTGAACTATTCTATTATAGTTCCTTTTTTGAGTTCAGGTCAGCGGTACAATCCTCAAACTTGATCCCATTTCAAATAAGGGTGGTGGGAAAGTTAATCCCTCGGTCAGATCCTCAATAATCATGACTTCTTTCCCCTTAGCAGCAGCATGGCTAGTAGGTTTGGACGGTGTCGCGAAGGTAGTAGTTTTAGACTTCTTGCAGGTAGGGAAGTATTGAAGGTAGTTCAGGTTGAATTCTATAGACGGCTCCTATATTTCTGGAGCAGCGTTCTTCATTACCATGAATGGGACTTTCCCGAGGATGACCTCGAGATCTTCAAGTCCAACTCTGAATTTGATGGTAGGAGCGAGGTTGCGGGCTTTGTGACTTGTTGACAGGTAGCAGGAAAAGATCAGCGTCTAGGCTATTGCAATAGGCTTGAAAATAGAAGGTTTCAAGGTTAGCTATATGGCCAAAAACCTCATAATTTTTAGTGCAAGCACTGAAAGTAGAGGTTGATCTATAGACCGGGTTGGTCTTAATTTATGGGTATTTTAAAATCTTGTTAAAAATTTGATTAATGTAAGGAAATCTCAAAGTGTGTGCAGCACAACAGGATTTGGTTTATTTTGCAGAATAACAAATCAAATTTGAAAGGGGAATGTGAAGTATTTTAGGACCTAGTGCGAGACCTATTTAGTGGCAGAAAATGCCCACGTGGAACTAGTCCACCGACACACCTATTAGCGGGTCCAACCCCACATGAAAATTTAAAGAGTCCTTAATGGCCTTCTGAACTCCTCTGTTCAAAGGTCGTTGAACAGCTAGTCCTGAAGTCCAAGGAGTTAGCTGTACCTTCAAAAGATAGAAATGCGTAAAGTATGCCAACGGAAGAAGGTTAATTTGGTGCAAGAGGGACATAAACACATTACCGATGTGTGATGATAATACTTCTTGATTTTAATGAAAAGAAAAGCTTGTCCTCAATGGAGTTACTAAAAGCTGTCGGCGCTATTTTTAGTTGGAGGAGTTGCCCGTAAGAAGCTGTCGGTCACCGTAATCAAAATCCCGTCTCCCGCTTCGGAAGGACGTTTTAATTTACATATATCTTTAGCTTTTTAGAAAAATATGAAATCAACTTACCGCATATTTTTCATAGTTTAAATGAAAGTGCTATGTACCTTAAATTTTGTATCTATTTTAAAGGATAAACACAAGACTTGAGGATAAAGCTTGATCAAATAAACTAAAGAACATATGA
>NEWO01000195.1:561382-599340 GCA_003013225.1 Phalaenopsis aphrodite | reverse complement strand
GAAATATTATCTTCAAGGAATTTAAAAGGGTGGGACTCTTCAATGAGATCGAACGTAGAGGTGTGAAAGGGGATTGGTTCAAATTTGGGACATTTTATTGTAGAATCCA
This sequence comes from Phalaenopsis aphrodite, assembly GCA_003013225.1. Classification (NCBI taxonomy): domain Eukaryota; kingdom Viridiplantae; phylum Streptophyta; class Magnoliopsida; order Asparagales; family Orchidaceae; genus Phalaenopsis; species Phalaenopsis aphrodite. Next base: position 599,231 of record NEWO01000195.1, on the reverse strand, counting down.
AAGGAGGAAGCACTACGAGATATCATGGATCCAGAGGAGAATCTTGGTGACTTCCCAAGCTATCCTAATGTTTGGCTTCAGTTTTGAGGAGTAAAATTTAAGTGTTTCATCCTACCAATTTTATTAGTTAGGGATTACATTCGTGTGAAACGATCACATAAATAGCCTAGAAGATGTGAGGATTTAGGTCGTGACGAACGACAACCTCGCAATCCTAAGACGAATTAGGGCTTATATTGTATAACAGAGCTATACAAAGGCCTAAAGATAAGGTGAGGATTTACGTTGCATAAGCAAGCAACCTCGAAGTCTTATGGCTTTATTGTTTATATCTAAGAAAGGAAGATTGGTTTAGTTGGGGAAGACATGTGTTGTTGTTGAAGATGGTCATGCTTCGAACCATGCTAACTCCAAGCTCCTTGTCGCGACGAGTTTGAGTTTTCTAGTGTGTTAAGTTATGAAGTCAAATCAGGTGGCCCTATGGTTGAAGTTCTTTCAATTTTACGGGGGCATATTAAAGTTGATTAGAGTGACACCGGTCAGGATTCTACGGTTCCCTCGTTCCGGCACCATTATTTTTTATTGGATTCACTTAGTCTAAATGAACTTACTAAACTCAACTTAATGAGTTCCATAATTTCATTATAGATCGTGGGAAGCCTCGTTAGCAACCATAGGTTACCTCCTTCGAGGGATTCCCGATCATCCGATAGAGACATCTTAATTTAGTTGCAATTGTAGTTTGGTGTGATGTTTGTGATTAAAATTTGAGTTGTTTTAAATTTTAAATGTTGTGCGGGTGAATTTTTATCTTCGTTGATTTTCATTTTTGATTTTTGGTTTTAGTTTTGTGGCTATCTTGATAGTTTTAGTTTTCTATGAAAATTTTTTTAAACACAAAATTATAGCATAAAAGTACAAGAAAGACAATTCTAAAAACTGTAAAAGCGTACCTGGCGAGTCTTCTCGTTCCACCACCTGAAACTTAAAATGCATGTCAGGGCAATTTATATTGAGGCAAAAAGTAAGGTTTTGGTAGTTTTTCATAATCCGATGTCATATCTTGATGGGTCCTTAGGAATTCAATGAAAGATGATTTTTTTAAGCGAAACATATTAAGTTTAGTAGATTTTCAAGATATCCAACAGATCTAAAAAAAGAAGCACGTCCGTGCTACTCTCTCACTGTCTAGTGGAAAATCCCGAGTTCTTTTAAACTTTATTATGTTTCTTAATAATTCATCATGTAAATACCCTTAATGCTCAGTGAGCACTGATGTCTCGATTATCCCTAAGAGTAGGGTAATTATCACTTGTAACTCAATATAAGAATTATGTAGGTGAAGATCCTTAAAGAGGCAAGTTAGTGCTGTTGGAACACTTAGCCAAATTTGGGTCAATTAAGACACTAGAGGAGAAAATGTGATTTTTCAAAATTTAATCTATTTTATATAATTATTCTTATGCAAAAATAGGATTTTCCAAAGAAAATTTGTAACTTGACCAAGGTGACTTCTAATCCCTTGAAATTTTTTCTGAAGGTAGACCCTAGATTTCATGATTTTTACAACTTTATTTGAATTTTAAGAATTATTTTTAGTTCTCGGGTATTTATTAAATATAAAATATTTTAAATGGCAAAAATTAAGTTTTGTATTTTTGAAAAGTCTCCCTAAGGTCAGAGAACTCAGTGAAGAAGATTTTATATTTTTTTGAATTTTATTTGATTTATTGGAATTATTTTAGTGAAAACTCATTTTTAGCCTTTAAAAATTATTTTTAAACTTTGAAATTCAGCTTCTTTTTTTAGAAAATCATGAAAAATATTATAATTGTTTCTAAGTGATTAGGAAGCAATTTAAGACATTTCCTTGAATTTAATTATTTTTGTGATTTTTATGATTTTTTAATTATTTTAAATATTTAAAAATAGGATAAAAATGATGTTTTTATTACAAATATCATTTTATTTTGAGAAAATTCCCCTGATCACAGAGAACTCAAAAAAATAAGTTTTTATAAATTTTGGAGTTATATTTTGATTTTTAAAAATCATTTAAATGCGAAAAGTGATGTTTATCTTTAAAAATCAACCTAAGTTATCAAATGAGCTTAAAAGATTTTAAAATTTTTATGGTGAGTTATCCCGATCATAAATAATAGTAGAAATAAAAATCAACTCATTTAAATGTTTATATTTTCCAAATTTAATTATCTTAGTGATTTAGTGTTTGTGAAAATTAGGTGCATTTTAAATGACTTGGCTCATGAAAAATTTTTCTAAGGGTTGCTGGTCATCATAAACATTCCAATTTTTTTTTGGATTTTTCTAAGAAACATGTTAATTTCCATGACTATTTTATGCAAATAATGCACTTAAATTTGAAAAATGTGATTCTCTGTCTAAAGACCTTTTCTGACTTTGCAAAAATCAGAGAATGCTCCACTTGTTAGAGGCTACGACATGCCAAAAATTCAAGCTATGGTGATAAGTCTACATGTATGGAGAATCAAAAAATTCAAATCAATATTTAATTAATTAAAAATAAAATATGCATCACATGGACTTAAAATTATTTTCACATTATTCTCCTCTGTTCACTGAGAAAGAGGGTAGTTTTATTTTATTTTTTTGATTTTTCTACACCAACATATGAATTTTTGAAGTTAGGGGTATTTAATAAAATAGGAAAAATCCATATTTATCTATTTAAACAGCGCATGCTAACTAGATCCTAGGCAGCTCTGAAGGGATGTGTGACACGCTCTGGTTGGATGTTGTCAACCACGTAGCTGCTGACTCGGCCCGCAATTTATGTTTCGAAGAGCAGTCCGGCTTGATCTCCTTCATCCATTTGATACACGCTTGATCAAATGGCTCTCCGTCATCGTCCCCGATATTGTGATCCCATGATCGTCCACACTAAAACCTTTAAGATCTCAACCTAAACTCAACCAAATCACTTTAGGTTTGATCCTTTGGACTCATCTAAGTGAGATGAACACATCCATATGATAATCATGCAATTAAATTAAGCCTAATCAAATGAAGAATCAAAATAGGCACATGAAGGAGAGAAGTTTTATACATTTTCTTTGAGAAGTGAAGCTTCGATTAGAGGGTCTTGGCACGTTTGTTAGGGCTCAAGGAGGCTCGGGATTAAGCCTCTAGTCTTGGTGTGAGGCCTAGATATGATTTCAATCACAACCGGATTTGGGTGTTGGTCTAGAGCTATGGTAGAGGCTCTGTGGATGGGGGATTTTATGGGGCTTTGGCTTCTTTCTAGGTTGTGAAGGTGTGGGAACAAGTAATTGAAGTTTGGTGGACTGTGGAGGTGAGTTTTTATAAAAATGACCATGGGGTGTCTCTTAGGCAGAGGTTTGAGCTCAAAATTCAGTGGGGAGGAAGGTTGGATTGCACTGAGGGGATCTTAGAGAAGCTTTGTGAGAAGTTTGGGAGGCTCTTTCTGAGAAATTTTCAGCACCCCTCCCATGGTCGTGGAGGTGAGTTTTTATAAAAATGACCATGGGGTGTCTCTTAGGGCATAAGTTTGGGTGCATTGTGGTGCTTAGGTGGAGGGCAGAGGAGCTCTACAGTTTAATTTGGATGAGTTGGCCTTTATGTTTGATTTGGGTGAAGCTCTATGGGGGTGGCTCTTGGTTTGGCCATTTTTTGGCCACAAGGCTGGCCGGCCAGCTAGGGGGAGGTGGCTAGGAGCTCAGGGTACCCAGGAGAATATGTCACAGAAACTTAATGCAATGAGGTTTAGTTTTGGTAAGGGTATCTTAAGCATGTGCATTTTTGGAAATAAAATCCCTTAATTTAGTGGACCTTTGGTCCATGGCTTTATTTAGGAAGTTATATGGGTTTTAGCTTAGTCTTAGGGTCTAACCAATGGCTGAGGTGGAGTTAGTTTGGTGACTATGGGGTTGTTTGGCCATCTTTAATGCGTAGGTTCAATGTAGGTTCAAGTGATCAAAATTTGGGTTTTAGCTACGTTAGCCATGTAAAATGACCCAATTTATTGATCAAAATTGTGTAGATGATTGTTATGAAAACTTTTGGTGAAGGGTTGAAGTGATTTTGAGTTCAATTAGAAGGAGAATTTGAGGGATTTTTGAAATTTGGCCATTTTGGGCATATTAGACAAGACATGGGTCTAAATTGGGCTAACCTTGGCCGAAGTCCAAATTAAATAGTTCACATGATTAAGGAAGGTTTTTTGATGATTTTTCATAAAGTAATGGAGTGGAATTTTTGGGTTTAAGGCCCTCAATTTGGTGAAATTTTGAGACATGGTCAGTTTGGGGCTTTTAGACTTAGGTTGAAATCAAATAAAATTGAGGTCCAACCAAGGCCAATTTAAGGTCAAATTTGATGTGTAAGAATGTTATTAAGATTTTTCAACACAAATTGTGGCCAATTGAGTGGACAATGGGTTCAATTTGGTGAGATTAGGTCATGTGCCCAAAATTGGGGTTTTGATCTAAATCAAAATTGAGTTCAAATCATAAATCAATTGGGCTTGGATTTGGTCTTAGTTTGTCATATGAAGTGTGAAATTGAGTTTAGAATCCAAATTAGGGTAAATTGAGACCAATTGGATAAACATTTGAGGTGATTTGGGGAAACTGTGGGCCTTTAAAGGGAAAATTGGGGGTTTTGGTCAAAGGTGGTCAACTTAGCCAAATTGATTCATGTGTTAGTTGAGGAAAATGAAATTGGGAATATTTGGGGGGTTTTGGGAATTTTTGGGATTTTTTGGAATTTTTGGAATTTTGGGCCAAAGAGGGGTATTTCGGTAATTTGGCCAATTTTGGTGATTTTGGGTTGTTTGGGTGTTTTTAAGGTGTATGAAATGATTTTTGAATAAGTTTGGGTTTTTTCCCTGGATTTGAAGATTTTGGCCAAATTTGGGGTGCCAAGGGTATCTAGGTAATTTGGAGGAATTTAGGGGCAATAGGGTAGGTTGGGTATCTTGATAGAGTTGGATTGCCAACCAGCATAAATAAGCCATAGATCAATGGAAACCCCATTATGGGTCCTCTATGTAGTGGTCTTATCTAAACCCTAGCATAGGGCTAATGGGTTTAGGGAAGGACCTACAAGAGTCTCCCAAAGGTATCATGGCACCAAAGCCTAGAAGTTTAAGTTTAGGGTTGTGAGTGATTGTGAGTGCAACCAAATGCCTTTGCCCTAGACAAACACCCAGGGTCAACCCTAAGGTCCAACAGTCCAAGGGTGACTCATCTTGAGTTTCCCCCATAGTGACCTCACCTACTAAGTGCTAAAGGTTAGGACCAATATGTGGTACTTGAAGTTGAGTAGAGGAGAGTTTAAAATATCTAATGGTGAGGGTTCCTTGTCTAGTTTTCTAAGAATAGTCAATAGGAAACTCCTATGGCTAGACCTTAGGCTAGAGGAAAAACTGAACCTCAACCAAAAGTGAGGTCAACATGAAGCGAAGTTTTTATTAGGCATCTTCTTAAGCTTTTCCTCGCATATTTTGCTTTTCTTTTATTCTTTTTTAAAGTGAGAATTACTATATCTTGATAGCCTTTAATAATTTTGAACTTCACTATCCGTTTCTTAAAGTCAAACTTCTTTCCTTCCTTCACTATATAAAATCATATTAACTTTGAAGATTTTTCATAAAGTCTCATTCTTTTCTTCTTACATTAAACTCTAAGATTCTAAATACTTTAGATGTACAATTTCCTTTACTTCAATTAGAAAAATATAGTCTTATTCTTTGATACTAAAAAGATTAACTCTAGAATTGACCTTCATTATTAAAGATTTTGGCTTAAATTTACCATATTCTTACAAACAAAAATATAGTTATTTAAAGTTAAACTCTAATATCCATGGTCATGTTAAATTAACTTTCAAAGTATAGCTAATTGAGAACAAATAAAATTTAATTCACTTATTTTAAGGAAAATTTTATTTTCCATAAACTTAAATTTTTAAATATTAAGTAAAGTATGTGGTACAAAAATATAGCAGGTGAAATAAAATAGTAATGAATAAAAATTAAACTAAGCTGTAGAGGATTATGAATCTAAAATTTGGCTCTAATATTTTGCAAGTGCTAACTTAAAAAGTTTAGGCTTTAAAGCATTAAATGGCATAATATATTAAAGAATTTGATAGGGAAACATAAATTAATGACATAAACAGTAAACTAAAGCAACTAAAAATGCTGAAAATTAAAAATCTACAATTTACTGTTACATATACCGGTTCAATAGATCCACAAACTAAACACAAAATTTGTTCCAATTCATACTATGAACAATATAATATAAAAACAAACAAAACATAAGAATAAAAAAAAACATAAAAATAAACAAAATCCAAATAATTCCTCTTCTTCCTCTATTTTTTCTTCTTCTTCTTCTTGCACATAAGGCTTGAAGCTAGGGCATGTAGGAAACTTTAAAGTATTATCACCTCTCAAAAATTTAATCATCGCCTCTTCATATGCAATGCCATGCTGGACTATCTTTTGCTTATATTCATCCTTGTAAGCATTTATGGCATCTAGCCACCTATTTTGTTCTACATTCCTATAAGATATGATTGTTGAATCATTAATTGTTCCATAATATTTTCAAGTGAAATGAAACTGGAAGTAGATGGTCCTATAGCTGACGTGGAGGGTCGATCTTTACTTCCACTCCTAGATGTAGCAAATGATTCAAATTTATGCATAATAGGTTTTCCAATGGGTTTCAGAGGTTGCAACATTTCTTCTTTTCTGCCAAATTGTACTCCTAATTGCTCACATAAAGTGAAAATTAGGGTAAGATATTTTGAACCACTAGCTGTCCCACTTCTAGTTATGCTCTGAGCGTTATGCACAATAAGATCACCAATATCAACTGCTTTCATTTGTTGAATGCAGAAATTCAGCACTGCACTTTCCTTAGTTACTTCGCTCAGGTGATTAGTTGGAAGCAACTTTGCAGAGATGAAGTAATGTTATGCCTTAGATTGAACATTTAACATGGAAGTGGAGAAATTGACTTTGTGATTATTTTTAACTTTCTATTCTCCTCTTCTGTGAGTGAGATAGGCAATTACTTCATCAAGTGATGAATCAACCATCACAAATAATATTCATTTCTCAGTCAATAAAGTGCATTGATTCTTCTTCAAGTAAATTCAACTTGCTTACCTCGAACATAAATTTGGTCATCCATGGTCACTCGAAGATTGGAGTAAAATTCTTGAATCATAAGAACAATGGCTACTGTGGTGAAGTAGCAGAAAAATTCCCACTTCCTAGCAATACTCAACCTTTTTATCTCTCCTCCTGGATTCAAAAATGTTCGCTTCTGAATCAACTTCCTTGAGCACACTTGAGTATTATAATTTTGTTGAGCCTTAAAATTAATAAATCTCCTTGCATCAAAATCTCTAATGCGGGCGAATTTAGTGTGTTATTTTTGCAAATATTTTTCAATATTACAAAATTCACATGACAAATACAATAGTAAATATGAAATTTAATCCAAAAAAAACCTTTAGTGAAAGTAGTTTTATATTTTTAAAAATCTTTAAGCTATCAAATCCAATAAAAATAATGGAAGTATACATATTGCTCAAGTAATAAATGACTCTAATGAAGTCCTAGATATCGACCCCACAGAGAAGTTGGAAATGTTTTTAAGTAAATTCTTATCATTATAATGTAAACTACAATTTAAACTACAAAAGTGAAGTACAAATTTGAAATATAAAGTATATGAGTGAATGATAAATAAAATACACTTAAAAGACTAAGTTAATTAAACTAATTGTTAAACTTTCAAAAGTAAACTTACAAAAACTAAGAAAAGATTTTGTGCGGAAGAGTTCAAATTTAAGAAAGCATCCTTCCTTTTTATAATGAGTAAATTGATTGTGAAAATATTAAAATCATTTATATATATATATATATATATATATATATATATAAATTTTTTTTTTGTGTCAAGTAGGAGCAATCCTATTCTTTACCCTCTTCCGAGTGCATAAAGAAGATTAACTAATCAAGTGTTTGTTCCCTAGTTTCGTGGTTAGGCTTGGAGGATAACGGCTGCCACTCGAGAGCTCCCACTAGTCTCTCACCTTAGGGATAACAATCTCGCATTAGTTTCTAGTCAACTTAACCAAATTGGGGATTTTTATTTGTTATCATAAAATCACCAATTCTACGTCTAAGAAAGTATATTTCCTTTTTTATTTACAGTCAACCCCATGGATGACATCTTCTCCCATAGAATCAAAAGTGATTCTCATGCTGTTGTAGAAATCATAGCTCTTTCGGAACATATGTTTCTCAACACATTTTATCATTTCAATTGGCCAGATCATAAAGTAAATGAAAATTAGAGTTCAAATCACCACAAATTTTTGACATTTAAAATTGAATAAATCAAAATCAATTAATCACAAAACTAAATTTTATTGTATGGAGAAGAATAAGGAAGACTAGTTAGAATCCATGAGAAGGATATGACAAATCACATATTTCATATATAAAAATAATTTTAGAGAACAAAGAAATAAATGAACACAACTTATCTCACAATTCTTCCCACGCAAATCCCTCGATGTTCTCTTCAAGCACTTTCTCTCTTTACAAGCTCTCTCAATTCTCATTTAAAAAAGCTATGAAGAAGAAATCTCTCACCTTTCCTCTCCTCTTACAATCCTTGGAGAAAAACTCCAAGCCCTTGATTTTCTCTCTCTCTCTCTCTCTTGCTNTCATAAAGTAAATGAAAATTAGAGTTCAAATCACCACAAATTTTTGACATTTAAAATTGAATAAATCAAAATCAATTAATCACAAAACTAAATTTCATTGTATGGAGAAGAATAAGAAAGACTACTTAGAATTCATGAGAAGGATATGACAAAACACATATTTCATATATTAAAATAATTTTACAGAACAAAGAAATAAATGAACACAACTTATCTCACAATCATTCCCACGCAAATCCCTCGAAGTTCTCTTAAAGCACTTTCTCTCTTTACAAGCACTCTCAATTCTCACTTAAAAAAGCTATGAAGAAGAAATCTCTCACCTTTCCTCCCCTCTTACAATCCTTGGAGAAAAACTCCAAGCCCTTGACTTTCTCTCTCTCTCTCTCTCTTGCTTTCTACAAAACTCCCTCACATGCCACTTCCTTTTTTTTAAGTCCTTGACTTCCCACTCTCCTATTAGAGGCTACCTCCCTCCAAAAATAATTCAAAATTCCCTCCAAAAAGTTTATCCAAAAGTCAACCCTTTTGAATTTAAAAGACATGTCTATTGATCCAAGAGACATATCCCTTCATAAAAATACCTTCAAAAGTGTCTAGATGCATGGAATCACTCCATGGGGTGTTTAGAACAAGTGTCCCCTTTGAAATTTTCATGATATTTGTCTTGAACTGCCTTAATCCGCAAAAAATCTTCTCTGGTGTCTCAAGCACTGGTTCTGGCGCTTCCGACGCCATCTTGCTTAAGACAATGTTGTTCTTGGTTTTGCACTTCAAATGCCACCTCTCTAACAAATATCACTTCAAGTGCAGATTTTGGTTCTTCAGGCCCTACCTCTTTATAAACTAAAACTTCACACACCAGTTCTAATGCCAAAATCTCAAAAATTGCTGTTTTGGCTCCAAATTTCCCCTTTTTTGCTACTTTTGCTCTAAATGCCTAAAATTGATATACTTGCAACAAAAATATAAAAATATCTTTCTTTAAATTGTAATATGACAAAAAAAAAAAGCTTAAAATGTTTACTTAAAATAATATATTCTTTTGCTGTATCAAAATCTCCCAAACATAATTTTTTCTTTTTCTTAAATGACACTTTTACTACATAAAAGCATATGACTCATGATAGAGTATAACTTATAACTTCTATAATTTATTTTAATAAATAAAGTAATTAAATTTAAGAGAAAAACCTTTAATAACTTAAATTCAAACTCTATGTCTAAGAGTACTGACCGACGACTTTATATATGCTCAAAAGTATAAGTTAAATATGGACGTAATAAATATTCAATAATTATAAAGTCACGTTTATCAATGCAAGTATACGTATCGCTCATGTAATATAATGCTCTAATGGAGTCCTAGATATTGATCCCACAGGGAGTGGTTTAGAACTGCAGACTAAGATTTCTAGAAAGCAGTACCCTAATCACAACAATAAAGTTCAATTTGGTTATCTGTCACTAATAGGCAATTGAAATAAATATGTAATTTTAATAAATATTAAATAACTAATGATGCTAACAAATGTTTAAAGGTGATATTCAGTATATAAGAAAGCATTCTTCTCATTGTCAAAAAATTATAGTGAATGGATAAAGTGAATTAGTTCAAATTTTATTGTGCTAAATTGAAGCATACCTATTTTTTTACTCTTTGGTCCAGGCATAAAGAACATTGACTAATCTTATGCTGGTTTACTAAATCTGCGACTAGGCTGGGAGGATACCGACTCTCACTTTCGAGCTCCCACGTTCCCCACACCTAAGGGCAAACATCTACACTTCAGCACCCAAACGATAGGACCGAATTGTGGATTTTAGTCTATCACTCTAAAATCACCAATTCTACGCCCGATAATATTATTTACCTATTTATTTGCACCCAACTTCCAAGGGCTTTGACTTCCCTGAATCTTGGATGTAATCTTCACTTTAGTTGTAAAACTCAACATATTTTAACAAATAAATTGGCCAGATTTAAAGTAAATTAAGATCAAAGTGAAAAGATCATCACAATTTTGTAAACATTTTCATGGGTTCACTAATTCAAATCTCCATTTTACAAATCTTGAAACAAGGAAAAACACAGAGAAAACTACTCAGATCTCATGGGGAAAACACAACAAAAATCAAAATTCATATATAAAATCAAAGTCATACAAACTACGACAAGTAAATAACTTATCTCTAATTTCTCTCCAAGAACACTCCTTGAAGTTCCTCTGAATCTCTTCCTTTCCTTACAACGCACATAATTCCTCTTCGAAGTAGCAAGGAGGAAGAAATCTCCCACTTTCCCTCCACTCTTACAATCTCTCAAAGAATTCTTCACAATTTAGACACTCTAGTAAATTCTCTATACACTAATGAAACCTCTCTAACCTCTAGGAACTTTCTAACATCCATGACCTCTCTAATTTTTGGCAAAAATATTCTTTTAAAGTTGTGGATGAGCTTTCCCAAGAGTTTCCTAAGCATCCCTTCAAAATTTGGCCTTATCCAAAGCTTGAGTAGGTATAACTACCGAGCTCGCCGTCGGCGGCCTCAAGGGCGCCGTCGGCGGACTTCTGAAGAGTTTTTTCCTGTAACCTCGAAAAAAACTCATCGTCGGTGGCGTCGAGGGCGCCGTCAGCGGCCTAGTTCAAATCTCCACAATTTGGTCATTTTCACTCCAAATTCGCTCATTTTTGCATCTTTTTGCTCCATTGACCCTAATACATCATTCCTGCAACAAAACATCAAAAATACCTTTTTTTAAAGTGCAATATCATTAAAAATAGCATAAAATAGGTATAAAAATCTCAACATATTTTCCTCTGGTCAAGTACTTAATAATCTGTCTGCACTATTTTTGAGAGGGGGTTCGTCTTGTGGAAGTTGTTTATCGCCAGAATGGAAATCCCATCACTCGCTTCAGAGGGACATTTAATTTACACACACACACACACACAGATATATATATATATATATATATATAATAACAATAAAAGGAGACTAGGCTCCTATTCCATTAAAAAAAAAGAGATACAAAAAGGAAGACAAAAACAAAGCACTTCCCAAAAGTTTAAACTGGCAAAACTCTAAGGAAAGGTAGATCAATAAAGTCTCCTTTCAACAGTAATTCTAAATGGGGAGTGATACTAGTATCAATGGAGGTAATCTGAGTATGGAGGTCAGCCTTAACAAGCCAATTGGCACGTCTGTTACCCTCTTTATATGTATGAGAAAGGGACAACTTAATCTCCAAGCTCCAGGTGTTTATACCAGTGATCCAATGAATCGGATACCAAGGGGCAGATGTTCTCCCTTCAATGATGTTAATCAAATTCATGGAGTCAGTCTCCACCATTAATTGATTCCAGCTACACTTTTTGGCCAAGAACACAACCCAATAAATAGCTTGGGTTTCAGCTTCCAAAGGATCCTTAGCCCTGACAGGAGACTGAAAGTAAAGCAGACAATCACCTCTAGCATTTTTGAAAACCCCACCCAAACCAGCATTAGGAGAAATGAAGCTTCCATCAGTGTTGACTTTGACCCAACCCTTAAGAGAGCATCTCCAATGAACACAAATAGTTTGAAATTTCCTTAAACAATTGAGGGAGGTTGTGTATAGGATTTCAGGTAGCTTCCTATGACAGTACAATTTATTTAAATAGCTGTAGCAATTAGTGGAAATGGCATTCATTTGGACTTCATCAAATTTTTGCTTATTTTTGGCCATCCAAACAAACCAAGCAATGATACAAGGGATGGGAGGGAGAGATTGGTCCTGCCAGTCTTTCCAACTTGAATAAAAATCCTCTCAGGATAGCTGAATGGTATTAAGGTTCAGTTTGGGTAACAAGGTGTTCCAGACTTGTTGAACACGACAACATTTAAAGAACAAATGGGGGATGGATTCCTCCACTTTTACACATGCAGCATCTTGAAGGGACTCTCAAACCTTTTAACTTTAAAATAACATCAGTGGTATAATGCCATAGAATAATTTCCAAAAGAAAAAAGCCATGGAAGGAGAAAGAAACTTGTTCCAAAAACATTTAGTCCAATGGTTCTCATTTTAAGGAAAGCAGAAGTTAGCAATTGAAGCTGAAAAAGTTTGGGAGACCTTCTTTTTCACAATAAGTTTGTCTTTCTTGGATCTATCAATGGGTTTCTTCAAGATAGTGTTGAGTGATCTATTATCAAGTATATTCTGAAGAGCTTGTTGGTTCCATTCAGCAACAGACCAAAGGTTAGCCACCTGTGTTGTGGAGTTGAAAAGAGAACCAGTAGGAGTAGGAATAAAGCCTTCTCCAGTCCAATTATCTAGCCACACAATGAGTCTACCTTCGTTAATATCCCAAATGAAAAGTTGTTCAGCCTTTGTTCTCATCTTCAACATATTCTTCGCAGTTCATGAATCCACCAAGCTATTAGTCACAAGAGAAGATGAAGATCTCTGCAGTATTTACCTTCAAAAAATTTAGCCCAAATGGAAGTCTGTGCTCTAAACATAACCCAAAGTTTGCAAAGGTTAATTTGGGAGATCTGTTGGAAACTTTTAAACCCCAGACCTCCAGCTATAACACTGTTACAAACTCTTTGTCATCTCACCCATGCACTTGCTTTCTCTGGCTTGCCCAAAGGAATCTATTGAAGGTTCTTTCAAGAGTAGTTTGGATGGATTTCTTCATAACAGAAACCTGTGATAAATAAGAAGGAAGAGCAGCCAATATACTTTTGAGGAGTGTAATTCTTCCCCCATTGGAAAGAAAAGTATTAGACCAGTTGTTGAGTTTGTCTTGTCCTTTGAGAAGAATATCATCAAACTGGACTTGCCTGGTCCTCCCTTTGAGCAATAAGGTACCAAAGTATTTTAGAGATAGAGAGCTAGAGAAAAAGCCAGTGAAATCTGAAATCCAGTGCTTGATTTCAGGTTTCACTCTTTTACTGAATACAACTTAGCATTTATGTATAAGAAACTTCATTCCAGAGCAATCTTGAAAGTTCTCCAAGCATTGGAAAAGCAATTTAATTGCAGATTTAGTAGCTTTGGCAAATATAATTACATCATCAATAAAAGCTAAGTGGTTAACAATAATGTTAGATCTGTGGCTATATAAGGAGTGAGGGGCTTTGGCCATAAATTGATTCAATAGTTTAGATAAGTAATCAAAAGCAAGTATGAAGATTGTGGGAGATAAAGGATCACCTTGCTTGATGCCACTAACAGCAGTGAAGAAACCTTAAGACTTCCCATTGATGAAAATAGAATGATAATTATTAGTAGGCCACCTTAGTATCAACGAAATAAAGGGTTGTGAGAATCCCTCAGCTGAAAGCACCTCCTCAATGAAACCCTAGCGTATGGTATCTTAGACCTTTTGGATGTCACGTTTAAAAATAAGATTCCCTCCTCTACACTGTTTGTCCAGATCCAGGACTAATTCTTAAGCCAAGAGAACATTCTCCACTAAACTTCTTCCTGGCACAAAGGCTGATTGATTTTCACTGATGAGCTGAGGTAAGTGAGGCTGCAATATGTTGGAAATAACCTTACTAATAATTTTGGAAAATGCATTAGTGAGACTAATAGGCCTGAACTGATCCCAAAAGAGCTTGGAGTTTTTTTGGGGATTAAGGCAATGGAAGAGCATTTAAAATAGTTAGGCAGATCCATCCCTCTGAAAAAGCTTTGTACTGCCTCAATAATATCCCCTTTGATGATCTTCCAAGTTTTCTTGTAGAAATCAGCAGAGAAGCCATCTGGGACAACAACTTTGGAGCTGTCAATAGAAGTCAGGGATGACCAGATTTCCAATTCTCCAGGAATAGATTCCAAGTTCAAGTTTCTTGTATAATGCTAATAAAAAAGTTCTTGCTGGATTGGAAGTAGAGTGACTGGAGGTTGAGTGAAAAGAGTTTGAAAATACTGAATAACACTAGTTGCAATTAAGTCTTCAGATTGAATCCATTGCCCTGAGGGATCCTTAATCTTTTGAATGGTATTGCATCTCCTTCTATAGCTGATACAAGCATGAAAGTACTTAGTGTTTCTGTCCCCTTCACAAAATCTGGTTTTTGCTGCCTTTTGAGCATAGAATTCCTCCTGCATGCAAATAACATTCATCAGCTTTTCATTGGCCATCAGTAACTGCATTTCAGTGTTTGGGTTGTTCTCAAGCCTAGCCTCCATATCATGCACTTCCTTTTTAACCTCCTTAACTCTCAAATTAACATCCCCCACCACAGTCCAGTTCCACTTAACTAAATGTTTGTCAAACATCTTTTGCAGCATCCAAAGCTTGATCAGAGGGTTAGAGTGGTGACAATCTCTCCACTCCAAAGAAATTTGATTAAGAAAATTAATGTGAGAGGACCATATGTTGAGATATCTAAAGCTAGCTTTGTGCTTGATTAAAGATGCAAAAATAGTGATGAGTAAGGGCCTACGGCTAGAACCAGTCATGCTGAGATGTTGGACAGAGGTATGTAAGAGTTCATTCAGCCAGATAGAGTTCACAAGAATTATATCCAATCTTTCCCATAGAGGTCCTCTCCTCCAAGTAAACTTGGGTCCAGAGAAACCAAGATCAAATAAGCCAGCCAAGCTGATATTGTCATTAAAGTTGTTCATAGAATTGGAATTAGGTAGATTGCCACCTATTTTCAGAAGGGGTAGAAATGGAGTTGAAATCCCCATCCACCAGCCACAATGAATTACAGGAATTACTGATATTATGAATGCACTCCCACAACACCACTTTGGCTCTTGAAGAGCTTCCAGCATAAACAAAAGTGGCCAGACCTTCCTAACCCCCAAAGTTAAATTTGATATGAAGGAATTGTGGATGATCCCACAGGATTTGACACTTAACCTCCTTTCTGTGGAGCAACCGAAACTTATTATTTAGATTAGCAAAATGAGAAAAGCCATAGAATTTTCCAAGGATTTTTTAGGATATTTGGACACCATAGGCTCAAAAACAGCAGCAAGCCAAAATTTATACATCTTATTCAAAGCAATAAGTTTGTTAAGGGATTTAGGATGTGCCAATCCACTAATATTCCAACATAAAAGGTTCATCATCCAAAGGAGATGGATTTACCCCTCCTCTTAGAGCTTGTCATGGCCTCCTTATTTTCCCAATCATTATTTATGTCCCTGAGTAATTATGTTCCTCCCTTAACATTGTTTAACTTTTGGTTACCCTTTTTCATTTTTCTTGATTTTTGGGGTTTCCAATCATCAACCAAAAAAGTCTGTAATACTTCAACTAAAGTGGGGTCCACTTGAAAATCCTTATGAACTATCTCCCCAACATCCATCAAAGAGTTATGGGGCTTTGAAACAAAAGGTTCATGGGCAGCAGCTTCACTGGCTATGATCTGTACATCAAGTGGTTCTTGATGATTTGCTGAGGGGCATGCTTCCTCCTTGGATAAATTATTAGTCAAAGCAATCCCAAAATGGTCAGGACTATCAATGATTATATTATTTTCTACATTTTCAGTCTCAAAGGCCACAACAAAATTTGTGGCCTGAACAATTTCTTTAGGACCTTTTGCATTAATCTCAGAAAAGATTTGATCAGGGCTCACATCAGAAGTTGCCCTTTCCTTCTCAAGTCTCACCAAGGGATCCATGTTCATTACAGCATCTTTTAGGGCCACATGATTAGGGATCTTAAGTTGAGGGTGTAGTTTAAAACACTTAATGTCAGTGTGCCCAAACATGCAGTAGTGGAAGCAATAGTAAGGCTTCTGTTCAGCAATGATTATCTGCCAATACCCATTATGTTCAGTTGCCAGTCAAATTTCATCTACAACAGGAAGAGTTAGGTCCCTTTCCACTAAGATTTTGGCCACTGATGGTCTTGATAGATTAAAAGTTGGAACATCCAATTTAAGGGGTTTACCTAAGGCCTGTCTAATGTTAAATAGGACTTTATGGTTAAAAAAATAGAGTTTTAGACGTGGAATCTTGAACCAAATAGGAACTATAGGAAGTTCCTTGCTTGGATCAAAATCAGTAGACCACTTTAAAATCTTCATTGTGTTGCCCTCAATCTGTAAAATTTGTTTAGAGAAAATTCTAGCATAATCATCTTCTCTAGTTAAATGGATAAGAATGTGTCTTCCATCAATAAGGCCAACTCTCCAATCTCCTTTTAGTTTGATGCCATCAAAGAACTTCCTTATAGCTTCCATTTTAGGATGACCTAGCTGAAATTTGCCAATAAGAGTAAATTTGCATTTTTCAGTTAGGCTTTGAATATCCTCCTCCTTATAAAAAATGGCCATTTTACCACTTTTCCTGCTCATTAGTTTAATGATGGGGTCAGCCACCTCGTGGTAGCTTTGAGGGAAAACCAAATCATCAAAGTTTTTAATAGTGTCAAAGCCTTTTTAAACAACATCAACAAAGGTAGCCTTCGCCCATTGAATATTAGTGGCCAAATCAACATTGCTTTCTTCAGCCATCATCTCACCACATCAATGGAACAATGCCCCGACTGCCACTTGAAAGAAAACAGAGGGCAGAAAAACCAAAGAGAAGCTTCCAAAGAAAGAGGACAAAATTCCAAT
Source organism: Phalaenopsis aphrodite (assembly GCA_003013225.1). Classification (NCBI taxonomy): domain Eukaryota; kingdom Viridiplantae; phylum Streptophyta; class Magnoliopsida; order Asparagales; family Orchidaceae; genus Phalaenopsis; species Phalaenopsis aphrodite. Next base: position 581,894 of record NEWO01000195.1, on the reverse strand, counting down.
AGAGAGAAAACATAATGTAAAGAATGGATGGAGATCCCACCAACCTTAGGCAGTCCATGGGAACCCTAGCAGAGCACCCACCAAGCCAGCCACCGCCTCCATCATATATATATATATATATATATATATATATATATATATATATATATATATATATATATATATATAGGTTAGAAAAAATATGAAATCAAACTGATCCCATATTTTATATAGTATAAATGAAAGAGCGCCAAAGCTTAAGCTATGTGTCCTTCTCAAAAGATAGACATATGACTTGATGGCGAGGCTTAATCAGAAAAACATGGAAAAATATGAAATCTGTTTGGCCTGCAAAACCATCTTATTATAAGCCTACAAGTTCCCTTATTTAATATGAAAAATTAAATTGGGTTTATATTAAGCAGGGTTCATGAAAGTTTCCTATAAAGGGAATACCTTATAGTTAATTACATCTTTAAAAACTGAAATTTCCTAAGAAAATTCTTGATAAAAAACACAGGATATTATCTTCAAGAAGTTTAAAGGTATAGGAATTTTGATGAGAACAAAAAATGAGGTGTGAAATGGGAATGACTCAAATTTGGAACATATTATGAAATCTAATGGAAGAAAGACTAGAGGATGTCTTAGATCCTGGGTAGAACCTCAGTGACTTCCCAATCTATTTTATGATGTGGCTTGAACTCAGAAGAGAAATATTTAAATGTTTTCACCTGCCAATTTTATTAATTAGGGCTTACATTCATGTGAAACGATCACACAAATAGCCTAGAAGATGTGAGGATTCGGGTTGTGAGGAACGACAACCTTAGAATCCTAAAACAGGTTAAGGCTTATATTGTATAGTAGAGCCATACCAAAGCCTCATGGACTGTTGAGTATCGATGTCGCACTATGTGGACTATGGCTTGTTGTTTAATTCTAAGGAATGACTTAGCTGGTGTAGACATTTTTGTATTGAAGATGGTCGTGCTGCCTACAATGCTAGCTCCAAGCTCCTCATCACAGTGAGTTTAAGTTGTAAAAGTGTCAAATTGTAGAGATTAAGAGAAGTATTAGGTTTAGAGGTCAATTTATCTAATGTGTCAAGTTATGATGTCAAATCAAATATTTCCTAAGGTTATTTAAATATTTTGAGGGATGTTAATGTTGATTAGAGTGACACCGGTTAGGATCATATGGTTCCTTCATTCTAGCTCCACTATTTTTCTTTGGATTAACTTAGTCCAAATAAATTTACTAAACACAACTTAATGAGTTCCATACCTTCGTTTAGACTATGGGAAATTTTGTTAGCAACTGTAAGTTACCTCCTCTATGGACTTTCTGATTATCAGATACAGATGTGTTAACTTTATTGAAATTTTTGTTTTGTTTTGTTTGTCATTAAATTTTTAGTTGTCTTATATTTTGACTATTGTGATGGTGAATTTTATCTTCTTTAATTTTTAGTTTTGTTTTTGACATGTAGAGTGACCTTAAGCATGCAAGCAAGAAAGAAGAGGTACAAAAAAGTAAATATAATAACTTAAAAGCGTACCTGTTGATTCTTCCATCTCCTCCAACTGAAAGGTTAGCTTTGGTAACATGTATATAATTTTGCAAGGAATTCAAATTGTATGAGTAGATGAAGGTTTAGCCATGAAACCCCATGTTATGAATTTTTTGAGACTCGGAAGATTTTAGTGGATGATTTTAGAACAAAATATAGTAAGTTCAATTTGTCCTTCAAAATGATCAAGAGATTTCAAAATGCTTGGAGCATGACTCAGAATGACTTTGAAGATTTCTTAAAATAATTCATGTTCATTTTGAACTTATCATATCATTTTATTAATCATCCAAGGCTATGCTAAGGTTATCCCACTGCTCATGGAAACTTGATATTATGTTTATCTAAAGGCCAGAACACTCAATTAATCGTTTGATATTTTATTTAACAGTTATATGAATGTCTGCCCCTAATGCAGATTTTGGTCATTAAAGGTTTTTGTACCCATAATTAAAATTGGGGTTGTAATGTAAAAAAAAAGGTGTTAATCATCAATCATGTTACCTTTTAAATCCAATCAAATGAGTTTAAATGTCAATCCTAGGTCACTACCAAGCCTTGAACAATCTCATAGGTGAAATTGTAACTAATAAAATTTTGATTTAAATGACATGCATTCTTATTGAAAGATCACATTGTCAATAATTATGGGCATAAAATTAATGAAATATTATATTCCTAACTCGAACCCATTACTTGAGAATCCTTTAATTTTTTATTGACTTCCAAGTCATGATAATTAAAGAAATTACAATTTTGTGCTTATTATAGAAAAGGTGGCAAGCGAGTTCCTACCTTTTAATCCCATTGTATTTCAATCATCCAAACATGTTCATTAGGATCAAAATCACCCATTTTCTCTTTGTTAATCCAAAATTTTGATTATAACAACAAAATCTAAAGTTACCTCTTTGCCTTCGGGATTCCTCACCTCATAACGCATTAATCAAATATCAAATGACTTTGAGAATTTTTAGAGTTTCCCATCCATGGATCAATTAAAACATCAGAGAAGAGAATGTGGATTTTCAAATTTTAATTTAATTTAAATAACTAGTTAAATTTAGAAAATAATATATTTAAAATCAATTTACTTAACTATTCAAAAAAAAGTTTTTATTCATGAGAAAATTATTAAAGATCCTCTTAGGTCAGAGGAACACTTAGACGAAATTTCAAGATTTTTTTGAATTAAATCTCAATCATTATAATTTAATTATGGATAAGTTTTAAATGTAAAATAATGTTTTAATTACAAAAATTATCTTTATATTTTTATTAAACCTCTCTGAATTCAGAGAACTCAGAGAAACAAATTTATATTTTTATAATTTTATAATTTATTTATTATAATTATTTTAGTGGCAAAATAAGAAAAATTCATTTTTAAGCTATTTAAAATTTATTTTTAGCTTAGAAAATATAGGAAAAATTATCCTTATGAGTTCTAAGTGATTAGGGAACAATTAGACACATATTGAAGTATTTTGAAAGCCAAAAAATTAAGAATTTTCTCAAAAATAAATTTTATTTTTCCTAAGTACCCCTGATCACAAGGAACTCAGAAAAATACTTTTCATAATTTTCCCAAATATATATGATTAATATAATTATATTTGTACAAAAATACAAGGTTTCTTAGAAAATCAACTTTAGTGCTCAAACTTAATTAAATAATTTTAAATTTTTATAGTAAGTAAACATGATTTTTATACACAGTGTGGAATTTATTTTGTTAATTTTTTATTGGTATTTAATTTACATAAATGAAAGCAATATATTTACATTTATAGAACTAAAGAAATGTAGAAAATAATTCAAATCATCATGACATTTTTCTTAAGCTTCTCTGACTATAGGAAACCTACAAAAATTATTTCCATAATTTTTCAGAAGGTATTTTAATTTATATAATTAAAATAAGTCAAAAAAGCCATCATAGCTTAAAAATTAAGGTTAGAAGCATAGAGATGTCCTCTGTCCTTAGAAAAATCACAGGACATCCCCTCTGCCATAAGGAATATACACTAAAAGTTTCAAGCCATGTTTAGCAATGTTTGACATAATGAACTAAAACACTTCAGAGAGTATTAAGTTCATTAAAAATCAGAGAATCAATAAATAATTTTTATTTTTAGTCCACATTATTCTCCTTTATTTACTAAGCAAGAGGGTATTTTATTTTTATTTTTTTGATTTTTCTAGAGAAAGATATGGATTTTTTAAGTTTAGGCATTTAAAAAAAATAAAAAAAACCATATTTTTCTTCTTAAACACGCGGCACCACCTAAACTTACGATGCATCAAACTTTACACACGATACTCCGCCATTCGTCACAGCCAGCTACCTCAACTGCCACGCGGCCCGCCTTTTCATTCCAAGAGTTCAACCAGCTTGATCTCCTCCTTCCACTGAATAAACACGTGATCAGACTACTCTCCTTCATTATCCCCAAATGACTTAACCCTTGATTGGTTCACTAAAACCTTAAGATCTCAGACTAGGTTCAACCAAATCATATGGAGTTTGTTTCTAAACCTTCATCCACTCAAGACGAGTCTTAAATATGGTTTATATAGTATGAATTATAGTAAATACATATCTAGAATCAAAATAGGCTCGGATTAGGGTTGAGTTTTTATACCTTTCTCTGAGAGGGGAGGGCTCAATCAGATGATTGTGGCAGCTTTGAATGGTCCTAACAAACCTCTAGATGAAGTCCTAGGCCTTCGTGAATTGCCTAAGTATGATTTTGATCAAAGTAGATTTCAGGTGTTGGTCTAGAGCTATGTTAGAGGCTATTTAGGATGGCACTTTTGTAGAGAATCAACTACTCTCACTGTGGGGATGGTGTGTTCACAGTTAATTGGAGTTTTGTGGACTATGAAGGTGTAGAGAAATATGTCATGGTTTTTCTTGAATTTTAAACTCAAAGTTGAGCTCTCATAAAGGAATCCAGTGGTGGAAAATGGTGGGCTCGAGCTTAGGAGTTCTTGGAGAGTGTCTGGAAAAAATTGGGTATAGTATCCCTAAGGAAATTAGAATGACTTATGTTTTGGCCATGGGAGAGAGGTTTAAAAAAATGGCTTAGGGGGGCTGGCAAAGCCAATTAGTGGGTGTAAAACAATGTTTATGTGGAGGGTTTAAAGGTGCCAAAGCCAATTGGAATTGGCCAGCAAAGATGGGTGAGTTTGGGTTTAGACGGAGGCATGAGGCTCTCAATTTTGGTGTTTTCCGTCAACTAGGGCAGCTGACCAACATAGGGGAGGTGGTCAGGTAGCTAGGTTAGCCAAGGGGAGGTTTAATTATGCTTAAATCTAAAAGGAATGGCATGATAGCAAGTATTTCTTGGTTTAGGCCAAAAAAAGATCAGATCCCTAAAATCAAGTGACCATTGGTCAATGACTTCCATAAGGTGGGCTAGGTGGGTCTAGCCTGGTCACTAGGATCCATTTGGTGGCTATGGTGTCATTAATTTGGCTTGGCTTACTGAATTTTGGTGCATGTGTTTAATTTGGATTTAATTGTCTTGAAGTTGGGTTTATGTTAGGCTAGCGATACACCTAAAAATATATAAAGTTTTTATACACATTTTATACTTAATTTTGAGATACTACGCTTTAATAAAAGGTATTTGTGTGTTTTCTTTCAGGTACAATCAAATGGATGGAAAATGCTAAAGGGAGTGAAAAGGGTCGAATTTGGAGCAAGAATGAAGAAAGGTGCAAAAATGAACTAGGGCGCCTAAGTGCCCAAGACTGTCGGAAAAGCGCCAGAGGTCTCGTGCCTAAGCACCATGTACCCCAACGCTTAAGCGTCGGAAGTAGTCACTTGATGATATATTTAATTTGAGTGGAACCCTTAATAAAAATGTGGGAAATAGCCCGCGGACATGAAAATTCATTTCATTGACTTTTGAGGAGGCAACCTCTAGTAGATTCATTACACCTTTTTGAAGAGACACTAAGGCACCCCTTGGAAATTTATAAGAAAAAAACTTAGATTTTCCAAGAGAGGAGGCTAGCCACCCATCAACTTTATAACCATCATCCATCTAAGTCATCGCCGCCACCGCCGGCCACCTTTTCTTTTTATTTTGAGTTTTAGTTTGTATTGTGAGTGAAGGAAGAGAATTCAAAGGAAATTCAATACATTTTGTGGAGGGAATTTGAGATAAGTGTTTATCTTTACGACTAGACTTGGTTTTAATTTAGATTTCTTGTTTGTGTGCATGATTTCTACTTTTAAACTCATGTGTGGTCGTATTTTCTTTATCTTTTTTCTTAAAATGATAAGTGTTTAAATATTTAAAGGAAGTTTTGTGAAGTATTAGGCTTCATTTTTGGAAGAAGTTGTGATGATTTAAAACCTTGCACTTTATTCACTTTTTAATTTGGCCAATTAAGATGATAATACCTGTGTTGAGAACATGTACGATCTGAGATTGTATTGTCTCAGTCAACAAGTGGGTAGAATCACATATTGATTTCATGAATGAGAATGTAGTTCATGGAGTTGAGTGCAAATAAATCGGGAAATAAACTTTTAAAGGGTGTAGAATTAGGGGACTTTAGACTAACAGGCTAAAGCCCCCAATTTGATTTATAGTTATAAATTTTGATACAAGATGTTAGCCTCTAGGTGGAGGGAGAAGAGGGAATTCTAGATTGAGAGCTAGTATACTCCTTGCCTAGCTAGTCTTCAAGGCTATTTAAACTATAAATTAGTCAATGTTCTTGATAACATCTTTAATAAGGGTAAGGAATATTATTGCTCCTATTTGGCACAAAAAATTTAGCATACTTCCACAACAAAATTTCTATATTTATCAGTAATTCATAATAAGAAAAAAAAATTTTATTTGTATTCCTTTCATCCTGAAAACACTTTCGATAAGTTCATTAGTTTCTTACTTTATTTTCAATTATAAAAAATTACAAAAAGAATTTAATTTTCATTCCTATTTTAGCATCTTAAGTTTATGTAAGAATATCTTGATAAGTAAATTTTGTTATATAAATCTAGTTCTCCCTGTGGATTCGAAATTCGAGACTTAATCAGAAAGTTTTATATTACTTGATAAGGATACGTATAGTTGCGTAGTATCCCATATTGACATATTATAACTACATTCATATTTGCTTCAAAGTGAAAGACTTACCTAGATTTTGCTTTGGATCAAGTTTGTGGCTTTGTTGTAAATTAAGAATAACTATCAAGCACTTTAATCATATAATAGCATACATCACATTTTACATCTATATATATAAAAAATCGGGATTAGATAGCCATTACATTAGGCTCAATTGATTGATCAATTTTGTGTGGTTGATTGTCATGAGGGGTTTATAAAAGATTTGGAGTGATTTTGATTTGATTTGATGGGTCAATTTGAAGGCTTTTGGGCATTTGATCAATTTAGGGATGTTGGGTTAGACTTGGGTTTAGGATGGACTAGAGTTGGGTTAAGTCCAAACTGAGAGTTCAAAATGGTCTAGAGGAATGTCATGAAGAGTTCTTAACATTAATTGGGTGCCAATTTTAGGATTTGGGCATTCAATTTGGTGGAATTTTGGCACATGGCTAATATGAGGCAAATTTAGAACTTTTTAATTTGGGCTCAAATTGAGTGAAATTAAAGCTTGAAAAAGGTCAATTGTGGGTTCAATTTCATGTGTGGAGATGTTTCAAAGAGTATATGATGCATAATTGGGGCAATTGGAATGATTTGGGGGTTCAATTGAGTGTGATTTTCAAATTGGGGCTTTTTGATTTTATTTTGAAATTGGACTCAAATGGGGGTCAATTAGACTTCCATTTGGTTTGAATTGAGTTTTATAATGATGAATTTGAATTTAGAATTGATATTGGGGTCAAATTGATGGACATTTAGGGTGAATTTGGGGAAATCGGGCCTTTAATGGTAATTTGGGGCTTTTGGTCAAAATAGGTCAAATTGATCAAATTCAGATTTTGGGGATATTTAAAGTGATTTTGAAGGTTTTGGGACAATTTGGCTCACCAAGAGTATTTGTACTGGTTTTGGCTAGACCCTAAACTGGGGCTAGTAGGTCTATGGGACCATTTACATGAGTCTCCCAAAAGATCAAATGATCAAACTTAACAAACTTGGGTTTAGGGTTGTTAGTGAATGTGAGTGAAAGTAACTATAATTGAGTGAAATAGCTCCAGAACAACACCTAACGTCAATGCTAAGGCCAAGCAGTTCTATGTGGACTCCCCTAGAGCTCCCCCATATTGACGCCACCTACCAAGCGCTAGAGGTGAGGACCAACATGTGGAACTTCAAGATGAACAGAGAAGAGTTTAGAGTTTCTAATGGTGAGGGTTCCTTTTCTAGTTCTCTAGGAATAGTGAACTGGAAAGTTTTATGGCCTGAGCCTAGGCTACAAAAGAGGAAACTAGACCTCAACCAAAAGTGAGGTCAATGTGCTAGACAAACACACCGCACGTATTGATGTTGACCAACAAGATCAATAAAATCAACGTAGACTTCTAATTCAACAAACCTAGATTGAAGTGTAGAATTAAGTGGAATTTGTTTTTGCTGGGGAGTAACAGATACTCTCGCTGGGGAAAAAAGGAGATTTTGGGGACAATCGTCAAGGCAAAGTGACAGTCCTAGTGATAATTTAATTTGAATTTGATATCAAAAAAAAGTCTAAATTTCGATTTAGAATTTTAAGGAGATGAAATTATGTGTGAGGAAACTGGATTGAATGGAAAACATAAGCGCAGAGAAGGGAATAGGGCTTCGAAGGATACCCAAAAATTGAGGACAGGAATAGGACGTCTAAGCCTACCCCGAATGTCAGGATGGGAATAGGAAGTCTAAGCCTTCCCCAAAAGTAACGATGAGAATAAGATTTCTAAGCCTACTCCAAAAGTAAGGATGGGAATGGACTTCTAAGCTTACCCCAATGAGGTAGATTAAAAGTGACGTCTAAGCCTACACCGAATGTGAGGATGAGAATAGGAGATCTAAACCTACCCCGAAAAAGTAGATAGGAATAGGACGTCTAAGCCTACCTTGAATGTGAGGATGGGAATAAGACATCTAAGCCTACCATGAATGTGTGGAGGGGAATAGGACATCTTAGCCTACCACGGATGTGAGGATGGGAATAGGACATCAAAGCTTACCCCATACGTGAGGATGGGAATAGAACGTCAAAGCCTACCCCGAATGTAAGGATGAGAATAAGACGTCGAAGCTACCTGAAATGTGAGGATGGGAATACGACATAAAAGTCTACCTAGAATGTAAGGATGGGAGTAAGACGTCAAAGCCTACCTCGAAAGTGAGGATAGGAATAGGACGTCTAATCCTACCCTGAAGAAGTATAAGTGAAAAGGACGTCTAAGCCTACCCCAAAGATGTAGATGTAAATATGACGTCTAAGCATATAGATGGAAATAGGATGTCTAAGCCTACCCCAAAAATGTAGATGGGAATAAGACGTCGAAGCCTACCCTGAAGAAGTAGATGGGAATAAGACATCTAAGCTTACCCCAAATGTGAGGATGGGAATAGGATGACAAAGCCTACCCCGAAGGTGAGGATGGGAATAGGATGTCTAAGCCTACCCCAAAAGTGTAAAGAAGGGAACTGGAGCAGAGAGATTAAAGAGATATGTGAGGAGTAAAGGACTCTGTAGGAATGTGAAGGAGTTGGTGTAGACAAGGATAGTCGTGCTACGTAAGAGAAGAGTAAGAAACCTCTAACTCGAGCGAAACAAACTCAAGAAAATTTAGTTTCTTTTCTTGTTGTCTTTATCAAACATAATTATTAAAATATGTTTTCAAAATTTAATTTTCGTTGGTTGATTTTTTTTAAAAGGATATTTTATTTAAGTTTTGTTACAATCAATTTTTTTATTGTTTGGTTCTGTTTTCATCGTAACTTAGAAGCAAAGTATGGTTATGCGGCTTTTTATCCATCGTACAAATAGAAGATTTGATAAATAAGTTGAAATTTGAAGGAAATTACATTAGTCTGCTTCAAACTGGTGTTACAGACTTAATACATGTTGAAAGCATCTAAAGAACCAATCATGTTGAATACTTCTGAAATGTCATATGCTGAGTACATATCATACATGCTACTCTTATGGAGTACAAAAGGTGACAAAATGTTATCTATCAGTCCTCTATGGGACGAGCTCCTGATCAATCTGACCTACTATGCAATGCTCTATGACAAGAATTTTACTTTGCGTGTACTTAGAGGTAAAACTATCTCGTAGCTTGTATGATCGTAGCTCCTCAAATTCTAGATTTGGTCAGAATCCATACTACATCTTGTTGTTGTTAATTCTTCTCAATGTAATGGAAACCTTACGTCATGGCACTTCAGGGATGCAGTCCTTTGCTAGATTGGCCCTGTTTCCCTGCAAAATTAGTACTAAACTGATTGGGAGTGGAATTGCAACCAATCCTTTGAATTCACTGGCTCAGACAATGTTGATTTCTTTCCTGAACAAAATGTCGCTTTTACTCATGAATGATACCATGCAGAATGGTCTGACAAAATTGTGGTGATCTATATGTGGGGGAATACATTCTCCCTCTTCATAAATGTTGATGAAACAACCGTTCGGAATGCAATCAGCTGGCAGTACGCTCCATTTCACCATCCTTTTTATCATCCACTTTATTGTGGAAGTCAATGGTCGTGTCTTAAGATCCTCAGGGGCTCCCTTGCCTATCCTTGGTGAAATTGTAGCAACAAAAGCATTGTATGGTTATCCTGCCTTTTCCACACACACCATTTTGTGGTTCTGAATAAGTTCTTTACATCAGAAGACCAGCTCAACCTCTGTCTCTCAGGATGATACGCAGTCAAGAATGCTTCTTTCTTCATTTTTAGAAAGACTCTAGTGTACAGCTCTAGACCTTCCAGTTAATTGACAAGTTTTCCTTGAATTTCTTCATAGAATTCAAATTCTCTCCTCTTTACCTTACGTATCTTATCCAATTCTACCATGGTAACCCTATGTGACTGTCGGGGCCACTCCCTCATTTCAATATCTACATAAATCCATGTATGCACTGTCTCTGTATCCAGTGGGATGTATGATTCTCCAACTGATTGCCCGGTAGTCTGAAATCCACTATCGGTAGATGTGTACTCCTACAGAGTGCTGTAATGCTCTAAGTGGAGGATGTTACATTCTGGGCATTCCACAAATGCTCTTGAGTCTAGTGACTGTCTGGGGATCTTGGTGTTGCACGTCGGGCAACCCGCACGAAGTGCATCTAAATTTGCCGATAATGTTGGCTTTGTAACAAACTCAGTCTCGTCCTCTATTGTAAGAAAATTAGAGGAAGTCTCTCTCATGAAAGGATCATAGATTTTCCTGTCAAGAATTGGGCTAAGTAAGTTTTCTTGCTCTTTCAGATATCTCTCCTCTTCACATAAGAAAGCTCTATGTTTTTAATGATTTGAATTTATACGTTGAGTTCTTCTTAATGGTGCTTCTGGCAGTCTATCATCGTTAACATGAACTAGATATCATGTTGGCGCAGTTATCATGGACGACATACGAGTAGTCCCTTCCATCAGATTTTGCTGCACTTTCATTTCCTTTCTCTTTAGCAAGCAATCCTATTTAGTGCTGATCATTAATAGCGATAGTAGCCCTTCTTTCTCTCGACGACTGACCACATTGATCAGGGGACCTTCATAGCTCATGTTGACCTAACTAAAGTCTAAGTCAAAATCTATGATGCTACCCTGAGATGCCCTTTCCTCATTAAGTGAGAGATTCCAGCCGTCATTGAAAGTAAAGATGAGTTCTATCCTGACATTTTTTCTACAAATGATAGAAAAAACATCAGTGCGGTGAAATTTTGCAGGAAAATTAAATGAAACATTTCTTTGATAGAATTTTCTATTACTGGATATATATAGATATATATAAATTTAATAGAATATCAAACTTATAAGTAAAAAGGAGAACATCGAAGTATGAAACTTCAAAAGTTTTGAATTTATTGACCTTGATTTATTACAAAATTTTTGACTGAGTCACAGCGCTTGGCCAACTAAGTAAAACCAGAACAATCAAAATATCAAAAATCTCATTTCAGCCAATGTTAAGTTGTATAGTATGTCTTTAAATATTGTTCATTGATTGGTAGCATAGATCATTCACCTCGAAAATCCACCAGCTGGTAAGCTCCTCCCCAATAAACCTTTTTTAGGATGAATGGTCCCTCCCAAGTTGGCTCAAATTTTCCACCTATCTTGTGACGTGTAAGAAAATGTTTTCTTAGAACAAGAACAAGGTCACCAGGTTTGAACGTCCTCGGCTGGACCAATTTGTCATGAGCTTATACCATCCTTTCTTGGTAAAGTTCCAAATGTTATTATGCTTCTAGTGATTTTACCTCGAGACTTTCTAATTCTCCAAGTTTGAGTTTTGTACTTTCTTTGGTTGTAATTTAGTTGACAATGGTGACTCTGAGAGATGGCGTTTGAACCTCCAGTGGAAGTACGACCTCAGTTCCATACACAAGTGTGTAGGGTGTACATTAAGAAGGAATTCAGAGCGTCATCCAGTAGGCCCACAAAGTTTCTAATAGTTTATTATGCCAATCTATTTTGTTTTCATCTAATGTTTTCTTCAAAATATGTACCAGTGATTTGTTGAAGGCCTCGACCAATTTGTTTTCCTTGGAATAGTAGATGGTAGAGTACCTCTAGTCTATCCCATGGCTATTGACGAAGTTGTTGATCTTTATGTTTCTGAAGGTTGTCCTATTGTCAAAAATCACTCAACGTAGTACACTGAAACGGTAGATGATTTGACTTTTCAAAAATAGAGGACGTGTTGTGTTGTAACATCTCGTAATGGCACCGCCTTTGCCCACTTGGAGAAGTAATTAGGAACAACAAAAATGAATCTGTGTCTCTTATAGGATGGAAGGTCTATTTGACAAATTATGATCGTTCCCCAACATTCAAATGACCACAAGACAACAGTTGAGTGCAGCACATTTGAAGGTTGGTGTAAGACCACCCCATGCACTTAGCAAAGGTGACATCTTCTAGCAGTATCCATGCAATTGATCATCCTTTCTAGCTATTAATATCTGAGTCTTTTAATCTTCAATTTCATCTTTGGCCTTGACTGGTGAGCACCAAGCAATCTGACATGCACTTCTTTAACAATATTTTGCGCTTATGCTCTGCTTAGACATCATAGCCACATCTGATCGAACGATCTTCTATAGAGGACATCACCGATTAGGGCATATGACTTAGCTCTTCTTGTGATATGGTATGCTTCAGACTTATCTCCTAGTAATTTTCCACTTTGCAAATATTCTACTAATGGCTTACGCCAGTCTTCATTAATGTCAGAATTGCAATCATCATTCGTTCATGTTTTTTTGAACTTGTGTAGATTTTCAAGATCGATTCAAGAGAAAACCCATCTTCATTGTACTGTAGTGTCGATGGAGTCCTTTGGTCGACATGCCAGTTCCTTAGCAAATTTTGCTAAAGCATTAACATGGGCGTTATCTCTTCGAGGAATCGAGTAGAGAGTCACACTGGGGATCTGTTCAAGAAGCTTCATTGTGTACTGATGATACTCTGTTAACCTTGGCTTCAAAATCTTATACTGTCGAGCGACTTATTGGATGACGAGTTGTGAGTCTCCATAGATGGCAATATCCGTTATATTTATTGAGATTGTCAATTCCAATCCAATGATTAGTGCTTCATATTCTACTTTGTTGTTGGGTTTTGGCTTTGTCAGGTGGTAGGAAAAGCTCAACATGCCCTTATCTGGCATGATGAAAATCATACTAATTTCTGCTTTACACGATGAATCTCCATCGAAGCACATTTCACAATGTTTGGCACTGGATGGTTCTATTTGTAGTATCTATTCTTCTGGAAATTCATCATAGAGTGGGGACCTAGTTGGAAGTGGGTGTGCTGCGAGAAAATCTTCTAAAATTTTTCCCTTGATAGTGCAGAGGTGAACAAAAGTTATATCAAATTGCAATAAAATCATTTACCATCTTGTTAGACATCCAGAAAGTGTTGGTCAGGTCATTATTACTTGTCCTTAAGTGACTTTTCAATCTTTAAAAACCAAATAAGTAGGATTATGTATATTAGTTAGTTCAGAAGTTTCTAAAATTCTGTTCTAGAATTACAGTAGTCTAATTTCGAAAAAATTTAGTGAATTAGACCAACTTAAAGTTTAGAAACCCTTAAAGAGAAGAAGTATGAAAAATATGAGTTCCTACCTGATTCATAAATACTTGTTGATTTTCCAAATATAGAACTTAGGCATTTCATTTCCTTCACTTTAAAATTTTTATTAAGTATAATTTTATTTACTATATTATATGGAACCAATTTTTTATTAGACTCTGGTCCTCAAGCTTCTCCTCCCTTTTTCAACTTTTCTTTTCTTTTCTTTTCTTTTCTTTTCTTTTCTTTTTCTTTTCATTTTCTTTTTCTTTTTTTTTCTTTTTCAGACAAGGATTACTATATTTCGATAGGCCTTTAATGGTTTTGAATTCCACTCTTCTTTTCCCAGAGCAAAGAGTTAATAATTTTCTTTTACTTAAAAACACAATAAAAGTTTTGCAAAATAATTTGAATAAAAAAATTTATTATTAAAAATAAAAGTCTAAATTTCTAAAATTTTCAAAAATACAATTTCTCCTACTAAAGATAGTTTCACTATATTTATCATTTCTACATTTAAGAACTTTTAACTTTAAATTTTTCTATCACTTATAAAATTTTAACGAAATTTTTTACTCATTTCTATAAATCAAAATTTTACTTCCCTAATATAACCTCATATATATGGTCATTTTTCTTTTTAAATCATATTCACTAGTAGTCTAAGAACAAATAAAATTGAAGTTTTGAAAATATTTTTTATTTCTACCCAAACTTAAATTTTTAACAAGATTAAACAGTTTAGCAGCAGATATATATATAAGCAGAATAAAAATTGAAATAAAATGCTTACAGGAAATTTAATACCCTAATTATACAAGCACAAAACTAAAAACAGGAGTAAAATTATTTTTTGATCAAATTTCTTACTTTTTAACATATAGAGATTCATTAGACTTCTAAGTAGTGGGTACAAACATAAAGCAAACAAACACACTAACAAGTTAAAAGAAAATACAAGGTAGGAAATTTCTGAAATTAAAGTTTAAGATTAAAGCTAGCAAGATTTTCAACTTTCATAAGACATAGAAGTAAGTTCATTCCTAGCTAACTAAAACACATTACACAACACACAACAACAACTACAACCCTAGAATTTAAAACACACTACTAACAAAACACAAACATTACAATAATAGTTAAATAAGAAGTCTAATACATCACATAGTTCAACAAGTTCACAAACTCAAATGTATCAAGTTCACACCACAAAGTACATCACATATTACAAACATAAAACAACCTTAGTCCTACTCCTCATCATCATCATTAGTGTCATCACTATCCCAAAAAGTTGTAGTCTCATAACCAAGATATTTTGGATATAAAGGGAATTCCACTCCTTGGTTACCCCTAATCAGGCTTTCTAATGATGAGTGTAATTTCTTTTCATAATTACTATGTCTTCTAACATATCCATATATATGATCTACAAAAAGCTCTAGATTTTGGACCTTATGTGTGATAAAATTAATATTATATTTTATCCTCTATAATAATTGATCCTCAGTTTCAGTAGACTCACCTGTAGAAGTAGATGCTCTTGAGTTAGATGGTCTCAATGTAGAAGCAACGGAGGTAGATGCAGCAGGCGTAGACATTCCATAACTTCTCAAAAATCATCCTCTTCAACCAAAAATAGAGTGTTCAACATATGATTTCACATTCACACTTGTAATCAGTTTTAGAGGTAGCAGTACTTCTTCCCAACTATCATATCTTACACCAACTTGCTCACACAAAAAAAAAGATCATGGAAGAAAATCTTAGACCTCCAGTAGAGCGACAGTAGCAGAACGGATGATAGTCTGATAAATTAAAGCTCCAATGTTGATAAACTTGCACTACTAAATATAATAATTCAACATTGTTGTTTCCCTCATAACTTCACTAAGATGATTCGTCGGTAAGAGACGAGCTGAAATAAAGTAGTTCCATGATTTCGATGGTTCACTTAACTCTTAAGTGGAAAAGTTGACTCTCCTCTCATTTGTAATTTTCTAGAGTCCCCTTCCAACAGTCAAAACTAATATAATCTCGTCTAGTTCCATCTCAGTAGGACTATAGTTTGAATAAAAAGATAGAGTATCAAGCGATAAATGATAGAGCATGTTGATTACCTCCGGTAAAATAAATACCAATTTGCCTCTGACCATGACTTGATCCTCTTTCGCCTCAGGGAGGTTTGTATAGAACTCTCACACTACAAAAACAATAACTACAGTAGAAAAAAAAAAGAATCATTCCCATTGTTGGTGAACGATCAAATCCTCCATGGATCCACCTTGATTTTTAAAACACCTCTCAGGAATCAATTTTCTTGAATGTAGAGCATCATTATATCTATCTTGAGCTTACGAACTAACAAATTTGCTCGAATCAAAGTGGGTTTTTCCCGTTCTCCTCTTCATTCATGAGGACATTCTACAAATTTCAAAAAATTTAATAATAATTTCAAATATCAAATCTATTCTACTAAACTTAACTCCTATAGGCTTAAACTACACTTTATATGTAATTTCTATAAATTTTCTCAAGTTATTCACGATGAGTAGTAAATTTCTTGTACCTCCATAATGTGCTCAAAATACATGGTGAAAATAAAAAATTTCAACATAGAAGTGAAGATCTTACCTCAAGAAATCAAAATTTAGCAAATTTGGCTCGAATCCACCAAAAAATCTCCATGAAAAGGTTTGCCCTAAACTCAAATCGGGAACTACAAAGGAAGGAGTAGATGGCATGAGCAAAAATGGTGTTTTTTGGGGTTAATTTTCACTTTTAACTGTTCGTGAACTGGCGCATAAGCGCGAATATGTGGCTTTTAGGCACCTACCTCTCGAGTTGTCTCATGCTTAAAGGTGGGGCTGTGGCGCTTAGGCACCAGTGCACAATTTTTGATATTTTTGAACCTCAGTAAAATGCACTATTAGCCTATGTAAACCACCCCTAGATGGTCTTATAACACCTAAATGAATATTTTCCTCTCCTTTAACTCTCCTCTCTGTCTCAAAATTTTCCAATATAACTAATTCGATTCAAGGCTAAAATAACACAAAATTTTCTCAAGCAAACACTTATATTCATTCACAAACTGTTACAAACAACATTCAACACATAATTCTCATTCGAAAGAGTCTTAGATGAGAAAATTTTTCTGAATACAAATACTAAACAAATTTACGCAATAAAGCACATAATCACATAAACGCTAAAAACAAAACTTAACACTAATATATAAAACAACTCTTAACAAGAAAATTTTAGCATAGTACATAATTCCATTTTTCATTTGTTTGAATGAATTCTTGTCTCTCATTAGTCTCTCCTTGGTCATTTGAAATGTAGAGTTGATAAAACAAACGGTGGTGACAAGCTCTGATACAATCTTCTTCCATCCATTTCTGCTTAATATACATCACCTTATCCACTTCCTTTATATAACTAGTATGAATAAATTGCATTTTTAATTGTCATACAATATGCTATAGATGAGTATTAACTTCATTTATCTTTGCCTTAATTGAAACCATGTCAGCCACAATTTTGTTGATCATTTCTGCTATTCCTTCAATACTAACGACAAAGAAACTATTATACATCACTTGTGCAATTTGACTAATGAAATTCTTTCTCATGACCTCTTCTTTCTTCTTCAAATTCATCTCCCATGAAGACATTTCTCCAAATATCTTTCTCTTAGAATTTAGGGCTACAAATGATTCTGGGGTGAAATTCCTTCACAAAACCCTTTTATTTATAGGATTAAATCCTTTTAATAACTACTAGGCATGTCCTAAAACTACCAAGACACATTTAAGTTAACCCATTGGAGAAATTCTAGAAAATGCATTTTTGCTCATGGTTTTTAATGCCCGCGTTTAAGCGTCAGTACTTATTTTAGCACCGAGAAAGTTAACGTCCTAATACACATTCTAACATGTCTTAGTCATTACTAAAGGCTTAAAACCGTTACTAACACAAATAGTCTAGAAAATACTACCCCAAAATTTCTCAATCAAAATCAAAAAACATTTTAAACAAAAGCACACCGATATCTATGGGTAGCCTCTCACAGAGCGCTTGATTTTACGTCGTCGGCCGGATGTAACCATTACTTATTCTGCTTGACCCAACATCATTCAATCGTTAAGTTTAAGTTTATCCTTTATAAAATAGGGTTTTAGTTTATTAACATTAACTTTAAATTTTTTTTTAATTTTAGAATCTTAAATATCTATAGCTGTGTAAGGATAAACTTTCATCACAACAAATTGGCCCATCCACCTAGACTTAAGTTTACCTGAAAATAACTTTAAATTTGCATTGTATAGCAGAACTTATTGCCCTGGCAGAAAATTTTTAGTAAGAATTCTTCGATCATGCGTCATCTTTATTTTTTGTTTGTAAATGTTAGCACATTCATAAGACTCATTCCTTATTTCTTCAAGCTCATTTAATTGTAATAATCTTTTCTCGACCAACATCTTTCAAATTATATTTGAACTCTTTAATCGCTTAATATGCTTTATGCTCAAGTTTAACTGGTAAGTGATAAGCTTTCCCAAATATTAGCCTATATAAGGACATTCCTATAGGAGTTCTGTACGCAATCCTATAAGCCAACAAAGCATAGTAAAGTTTGACTAACCAATCCATTTTTTTTTGGTTTACAAATTTTTCCATAATTCCTTTAATTTTATGATTTGATAATTCAGCCAAACCACTTGCCTGAGGATGATAAGCAATATCAATCCTATGCATTATATGATATTTCTTTAATACTTTCTCCACTATGACTTTTTAAAAATGACTTCCCCCATTACTTTTGATAACTCTCGGCAACCCAAATCTTTAACAAATTGAAGTATTAATTCCTTTAATATCAGCTATTGTCCATCCAAAGGCTTTCTTAAAATTTTCAAAATTTTTATCAACCTTTCTTCATCTTCCATTGTTATCTTTGAGGAAATTATAACTAGTAAAGAAGAGGAATCATCTAAAAATGCATACTTCAATTGTTTAGGAAGTTACTTCAACTCATGTTCAGGAGCTTTTTTTATTGATGGACAAAATAATTTATCTTTTCTATGGGGTATAAATTTTTGAAGCTTTGTCGAACATAGTTGGTTTCTTCCTTATAAAGATCTTCAAGTTGATCTTCTTCCTCTTCTTGCACATGTTTCAAATCTTTTTCTTTAGATTTCTCTTCATAATTAGTTTTGAAATGGCATTCACATAGTTATCTTATAACATCCATTCTATAACATTCATCATCTCTACCTTTTACAAGACATTTCATTGATCTTAAAATAATGAAAGTAATCAATTGATCATTGACGTGCATTGTTAATTTCATCTTTTGCACATCTATCTTTGCTCTTCTTATGGCTAGTAAAGTTCTCCCCAAAATGATAGATATCTAGTTATCTTCCTCCTTATCCAGCATAATGAAGTCAACAAGAAATATAAATTGATCAACTTTCGCAAGGACATCTCTTATAACTCCTTTAGGGTACGTTATTGAATGACCTGCTAACTGCAGAGTTATAGTAGTAGGGGTTATTTATCTTAATCCCAATCTTTTAAACATTGATAATGATGTAAGGCTAATGCTTGCACCTAAATCACATAAAGCATTCCCATAAAATTTGTCTTCTATTGCACATGGAATAGTAAAGCTACCGTGATCATTAAACTTTTTAAGAAGCTTTTTTTGAATTGTAACAGTGCACTCCTCACTAAGTCTGACAGTCTCATTATCCTCAAACTTCCTTTTCCTATTTGGGATATTGACCAAAGGAAAATATATTGAGATTTTTATACCTATTTCACACTGATTTTGATGATATTGCACTTTAAAGAAAGGTATTTTTGATGTTTTGTTGCAGATATGTTGAATTATGGTTTTTGGAGCGAAAAGATGCAAAAAGAAGAAAACTTGGAGCAAAAAGGACCAAAATATGGAGATTTGATCTTTGGCACCGACGGCGAGCTCGACGCGGTCGACGACGAGTTTTTCCCGAGAGTCCAGAATTAAATATTTTAGATGGCCACCGACAGCGCAATTAAGGTCGTCGACGGCGAGCACATCAGTTCTCTCAACAGATGCATTGAATGTGGACAATTTTTTAAGGGACGCTTGGGCAACTCTTGAAAAATTTTCTATAACTTTAAAAGAAACATTTGGACGTCGAAAAAGTGTGTGTCCGGGGGAGGGGGGAGGGGTCCGCTGAGTCTTTGTTGTTTGTGGTGCCAATTAGAGTGTAGAGAGTGGTTAGTATATTGAGAAATTCTTTGAGAAATTGTAAGAGTGGAAGGAAAGTGAGAGATTTCTTCCTCCTTGCCGCTTTGAAGAAGATTTCTGTGTGTTGTAAAAAAAGGAAGAGACTCAAAGGAACTTTGAGGTGTTTGCTTGGGGAGGAAT
The DNA here is from genome assembly GCA_003013225.1 of Phalaenopsis aphrodite. Taxonomy (NCBI): domain Eukaryota; kingdom Viridiplantae; phylum Streptophyta; class Magnoliopsida; order Asparagales; family Orchidaceae; genus Phalaenopsis; species Phalaenopsis aphrodite. Next base: position 561,679 of record NEWO01000195.1, on the reverse strand, counting down.
TAGAGATAAGTTGTATTACGTTTTCAAGTTTTGTATGACTTTGCTTATATATATAAATTCCAAGTTGTGTTGTATCTTCTCCATGAGTTCTTAGTAGTTTTCACTATCTTTCTCCTTGTCTTGAGATTTTGTGAAATTGTGATTTGAATTGGTTGTGCCTTGAGAATGTTAAATAAGTTATGATGTTCTTTTTACTTTAGTCTTAATTTACTTTCAATCTGACCAATTGATTTGTTAAAATATGTTGAGTTTTACAACTAAAGTGAAGATTACATCCAAGATTTAGGGAGGTCAAAG
>NEWO01000195.1:541488-561092 GCA_003013225.1 Phalaenopsis aphrodite | reverse complement strand
TCAATTTATCCATTCACTTAAATTTCTTGACAAGGAGAAGGATGCTTTCTTATATATTGAACATCACATCAGAAACTTTATTAGTAGAATTAGTTAAAAATATGCAATTTGAACTATATTGTTGTGATTAAGTTTTGATTTTTTAAATCTTAGTTCGTAGCCTTTAATATTACTCCCTGTGGGATCGATATCTAGGACTCCATTAGACCCCTGTATTACTTGACCAATACGTATGCTTGCGCTGATAAGTGTGACTTTGCGATTATTAAATATTTTATACACATCTTTATCAAATCTATAATCGTTATTAAGTTTTTGGAGCCGTTTCTGGGGATTTAAATCTTCTAGCAGCAGTATCAAATTCTTCTATTTTTAAGCATATATAAAGCTGCTGTTAAGTTTTTGGCGGTGTTGTCGGGGAGTAAAAATTATATTTAAAAAAAATAATAATTAGAGTAATGGACAAATTAGGACTATCAAAAAACTTTTACTAGAATTAAAACTTATTTTCATATTTAGTTAACTATTTTTCTGTGTACTAATTTCAATTGTATGTGTAAATTTGGACCTAAAAATCTTATAACCTATGATCCGAAATTAGAATGCACTGTTAGAAGAATTAGAAAACTAAGAAAAGAACTTAGAAATCCTCACACAATCGAAAACAATGCGAACAATCAAAGAATAGAAATTGAACATCAACTTAGACCTCTATAAGATTATTCAAATCCTACAGCAGATGAAATTCACTTATTTATCCAAATTCTTGATGTAGCTCCTAATTCATTTGAGCTAAAACCTGCTATTATCCAAATGGTATAGAATAATAAATTCGGAGGTACACGAAATGAAGATCCTAATTTACACCTCGCTAGTTTTTTAGAACTTTGTGCTACTTTTAAATATGATAGAGTTTCGAACAATGCTGTTAAACTTAAACTTTTTTCTTTTTCACTTAGGGATAAGGCTAAGATGTGGTTAAATTTGTTAGCACCTGGATCTATTAAACTTGGGGGAACTTTCACAGAAATTTATATCCAAATATTTCCCTTGAACCAAAACTGCTAAAATTAGAAATGACATAACATCATTTTGTCAAATTTGATGGAGAGTCGATATATGATGCTTGGGATAGATTTAAAGATCTTCTTAGGAAGTTCCCACATCATTCATTACCAAATTGGTTGATAATTCAAACTTTTTACAATGGATTAGTGGGATCTCTTAGATCAATTATAAATGTTGTGGTTGGTGGTTCTTTAATGTGAAAACCTTTTGATGAGGCTTATTCGTTAATAGAAGAGATGACTACCAACAATGTTCAATGGCCCTCTGAATGGATAAATCCTAAAAGAGTAGCTAGTATCAACGATTCTGATGCAATATCTATGTTAACTTCGCAGATTGCTGCAACATCAAAGAAATTAGATCATTATGGAATGAATTATTCTCCAACACCTACTATGATGGAAGAGAATTCATCTGGGCAACTTTTGGATGTTCAAACTTCTTATGAGACAATAAATTCTATTAACAATAGACCCAAAAATCCTTATGCGAACTATTATAACCTAGGTTGGAAAAATCATCCTAACTTTATTTGGAATAACAATTATTCTACAAATCATCAATGGGCAAACAACCCAGTAAACTCATTGGGAAATTCATCCAACCAAGGAAATGTTAATTATAGACTTTCTTATCATCCAGGATTTAATAATAACACTCAATTTAAGGAAAAGAAGTTGTCTATGGAAGAGCTGATACTGAACATGGGTCAACAATTTCAGAATCAAGGAAATCCATTACAAATTCAAGGAAACCAGTTACAAAATCAAAAAACTGCTATCAAGATTATTGAGAACCAATTGAGGCATATCGCTACTATGCTTAGTAACTGAACGTCGGGAACTTTTCCTAGTACTGTGGAACTAAATCCTAAAGATCAAGGAAAAGAACAGATAAAAGCAATACAATTATGAAGTGGAAAATAAGTAGAAACAAAAGTGTAGAAAGAAAAAAAAAATTGAAAAAGAGAAAGTGGATACAGAAAAAAAAAGGATCATGAATACCCAGATTTAGAATATCCACTTACACTAATGAAAATTATTGTGGAGAAACCTCCACCACCTTTTCCTCAAAGATTGAGGCAACACGAAAAGAAAGAACAATTTTCCAAGTTTATATAAATTCTTATGAAATTAACGATAAATATTTCTTTCGTAGAAGTTTTAGAGAAAATGCCCAATTATATGAAGTTTATGAAAGATATTTTGAACAAGAAAAGGAAGTTCACTGATAATGAGACTATTGCACTTTGCAAACAGTGTAGTGCAATTATTCAGAAAAAGCTTCCTGAAAAATTAAAAGATCCAGGTAGTTTCACTATACCGTGTGCTATCGGTGAAAGATTTTATGGAAGAGCTTTATGTGATTTGGAAGCCAACATTAATATTATGCCTCTATCAATTTTCAAAAGATTGGGATTCGGAGAAGTCTCGCCTACTTCTGTAACTCTTCAATTAACGGATCGTTTAGTTACTTATCTCAAAGGAGTTATAGAAGACGTGTTAGTAAAAGTTGAAAAATTCATCTTTTCTGTGAATTTTATTTTTTTAGATATGGAAGAAGATAAAGAAATACCTATAATTTTAGGGAGACCTTTTTTAGCTATTGGAAGAGCTATGATAGATGTTCAAAAGGGAGAACTAACTATGAGAGTTAATGATCATGAAGTGACTTTTAACGTTGTGAAATCTATGAAATACCTTGCTGTTGAAAGAGATAATGAATGTTTTCACATGAAAATTAGTGAACATCTATTGAATGAGCATTTTAAAGAATATTTTGAAGAGAAAAAAGATTTTGAAGAAAATGATGAAGTTATTTTTGACAAAATAGAAAATAAAGAACTAGATTATGTTCAGGAAAGATTTGAGATGTCAGATATTACAGAAATGCTGATAAGAATCTAGTTCCGTTAATTATAAAACCACATGAACTTGAGTTGAAAACATTGCCTGACCACTTGAAGTATGTGTCTTTGGGAAACTCGTCTACATTACCTGTTAATATATCTTCAGAGTTAAATGATTTGCAAGAGAAAAGACTTTTGGATACATTAAAAAGATATAAGAAAGCTTTTGGTTGGACCTTAGCTGATATTAAAGGAATCAGTCCTTCGATCTATATGCACAAAATTATACTGGATGAACAATATAAACCAAGAGTTGATGCACAAAGAAGAGTAAACCCAATGATGAAAGAAGTAGTCAAGAAGGAAATTTTGAAATGGTTGGACATTAAAATTATATATCCTATTTCAGACACTACTTGGGTAAGTCCAATTCATTGTGTTCCTAGGAAAAGAGGGGTGAGTGCTGAAGCACAAGAGAATAATGAATTAATACCTATCATTCAAGTTACTAGGTGGCATATTTGCATTGATTATAGAAAATTAAACACTGTCGCTAGGAAAGATCATTTCCTTTTACCATTTTTAGACCAAATGTTGATAGACTTGCTAGGCACAAATATTTTTATTTTATAGATGGATATACCAGCTAGCATCAAATTCCTATTACTCCTAAGTATCAAGAAAAGGCAACATTTACTTGTCCTTTTGGAACTTTTTCTTTTTGAAGAATGTATTTCGGATTATGTAATGCACCTACAACATTCCAGAGATGTTTGATGTCTATATTTAGTAAGTTAATTGATGATGGAATATAAGTGTTTGTGGATGATTTCTCTGTATTTGGAACATCATTTGATGGGCTTAAATTATCTTGAAAAAGTTTTGGAGTTATGCGAAAGAACTAATTTAGTTCTAAATTAGGAGAAATGTCAATTTATGGTTGCAGGAGGAATTGTGTTAGGACATAAAATTTTGGAAAATGATATGGAAGTAGACCCTGCAAAATTTCATGTTTTATCTAAATTAACACCTCCTACTAATGTAAGAGGGTTTAGAAGTTTTCTTGGACATGTTGTTTTTACAGGCGTTATGTTAAAGTTTTTTAAAAAATTACCAAACCTTTGTGCCAACTTTTAGAAAAGGATAAGAAATTTGAGTTTACTGAAGACTATTTAAATGCCTTTGAGTTATTAAAAGAAAAGCTAATCACAAACCCTATAATAATTTCACCTAATTCAGAGAAACCATTCGAAGTGATGTGCAATGCTAGTGATTATGCTATTGGAGTTGTTCTTGGACAAAGGTATGATAAGATTTTTAAAGTTATATACTAGGCTAATAAAACTCTTAACGATGTTCAAATTAACTACACTAGTACTAAAAAAGAGTTTCTGGCTATTGTGTATGCTTTTGACAAATGTAGATCTTATTCAATTGAGATTAATTATGTTGTGCACACTAATCACTCAGTTGTTAAATATCTGACGCAAAAGCAGGATGTCAAACTATAGATAATTAGATGGATACTTTTGATGCAAGAATTTGATTTTTTGGTTATTGATAGAAAGGGAACTGATAATCAAATTACTGATCACTTATTGAGATTAGAATATCATGAATTATCTGTCACTGATAATGAAATTATAGACAGTTTCTCCGATGAGCAACTCTATAATATTATTGAGTGAAAAATATCATCCTATGCTATTGTTGTTAATTATATTGGAAGTGAAACTTTTCCACCTATGCTGACATTGCAACAACAAAGAAAAAACATTCATGATGCAAAAGCATATTTTTGGGATAAGCCTTATTTATATAAATAATGTAAGGATCTTATTATGAGAAGATGTGTACCTCGTGAAGAAACTGAACTAATTATTTAGAAATGTCATAATTCTGAATTTGGAGGACCTTTTGGAACTGATAAAACTGCTTATAAAATTTCACAAGCTGGTATCTATTGGTCTACTCTCTTTATAGATGTTTACAGATCTTTAAAAACTTGTGATCTATGACAATGAGTAGGCAATATATCTAGAAGAAATGAAATGTCTCTGAATTTCATGTTAGAAGTCGAGATCTTTGATGTCTAAGGTTTGGATTTCATGAGACTATTTATTCCTTCATCTAGGAACTTATACATATTAGTTGCAGTAAATTACGTTTCAAAGTGGATTGAAGCACAAGCTTTACCTCGTTGTGATGCTAAAAGTGTTTCGAGATTTTTAATGAAAAACATTTTCATTAGATACGGAATGTCGAGAGTGATTATCATTGAGAGAGGATCCCATTTTAGGAATAAGTATATTCAAAGACTAGTAGAAAAGTTTAATGTTATTCATAGAATCTCTACTTCCGATCACCTTCAGACCAGTGGGTTAGCTGACGTTTCTAATAGAGAGATTAAACAAATACTGGAGAAGACTGTAAACCTTAATAGAGTATATTGGTCAACTAGACTGGATACTGCATTATGGGCTTACAAGACTGCTTATAAAACTCCTATTGGAATGAATCCTTACAGGCTGATTTCTAGAAAGACAATGTCACTTCCCAGTAGAATTAAAGCATAAAGCATATTGAGCGATTAAAGAATTTTATTATAATTTGAAAGATGCTGGTGAGAAGAGATTGTTACAAATGAATGAACTGGAAGAATTAAGAAACCAATCTTATGATAATGATAGAATTTTTAAGGAGAAACTAAAGTTATGGAATGATCAGAAGATTAACAGAAGAACTTTGAACCAGGACATAAAGTTTTGCTTCACAATACAAGGCTGAAGTTATTACTTAGGAAATTGAAGTCTCGTTGGTTAGGACCCTTTACTGTGACTTGAGTTTATACTTCCGTAGCTGTTTAAATTGAAGATCAAATGACTAGGAATAGATTTAAAGTAAATGGACACAGATTAAAGCCGTATTTTGAGGGTAAAAGACAAAATTTTAAAGAGGTTTTAATGTTCTGTCAACCTGAATAATATCTGAATAGGTTGCTGACGACGTTAAACCAAGCGCTTTATGGGAGGCAACCCATAGGTATCTTTATTTTATTTTTATTGCGATTATAGTATTTTTCTTTGAAATTATCGTTAGTTTGTGGTAGTATTGAACTCTACTACTCGTATTTACCCTTGAGTCATCATAAAACTTTGATCCATAGAGAAAGTTGGAACGCATTCGGACCAAAGTGAAACTGTGAAATTTTTGCCTTGGACGTTGAAGGCGTGCTCGATGCTGCTAACGACGGATTTTTCTTGGGAGTCCAGAAAATTAATTCTCAAGGCTTGCCGATGGCGCCATCGACGCTGCCGACGGAGAGAACGGCGAGATGATGGTTTCTGGAGTTTGAAATGTCAATTTTTTGTGGTTTTAGGCAAGATTTACTCCTTATAAACTTCCAAACTCGGTTCTTAAATTCATATTACCCAAAAAAGTATTAAAATTCCACCAAATTTATCCCTATGGCTTCTAATTCTATTGTAAACCCTAGATTTTGAGTGTTCAAACGGAGAAAGTTCATTAAATCCAAGGCGCAACGAATCTTCAACAAAGTGCTGACAAAGAGCATATTAATGAGAGAAAGTGGATTCATGAATCGAGAATTGAATAATCCTTTGACAGTAATTGAAGAGATGATTGTGCGAAGACAATGAGAATTGTTATGCTACACTACTGCCACCGTAGTCATTCCTGTCGTGAAGGAGTTTTATGCTAATTTGTATGGAATCAACAAAAGAGTCGTCTATGAGCAAGGTAGATGGATAAATTTTATGCCTCCATGGATTAATGAATTATATATGATCGAGAATGTTCCTGTCTGCCATTATTCCAACTTCATACCGATAAGAAATCCGATGAATGAGATTTACCAATTTTTTATGGACGAGACTAAAGACTGGGAAATCAGAGAAGATAGGTATGCTAGTTTCTCTGCTACACTTCTAAACCCCGTATCTAAACACTGGCACTTCTTCATTTCTATAAAACTATTACCGACAATGAGGATCAGTAAAGTTACTAAAGAAAGTGTTATTCTAAATTATTGTATTCAAATGGGACTGTCGATTGATATTGGATCAATAATTGTTAAGTCTGTTTTGGGCCTGATCGTTCATGGATCAACTTATGGGCTTGGACATTCTTCAACAATCTTCTTACTCTGCAGTCAGTTCTAAGTATCTTATGAGAACTTAGAAAAGGTACTTCTACCTTGGAAGCCTTTGGACCTAACCCAGAAGTTCCCAGCCAATGAAGATGATAATGATATGACTATTATTACAGATCAATCGTCTTAGAATTCACTTCCTATTCAGCCTCTAGTTCCAGAAAAGACACTAGTGATCCTGCGCAAAATCAAGAAACTGGAGAAAGAGGTACAAAATGTTATGAATGCAATTAACAATATCTCTGACTTTTTTTATCATCTAGACTGGAGGATGAAAGAGCATTTTGATCACTCTGAACATATCAAAGGAAGTTTGAAATGATTGATGAGAAAGATGAGATTGATAGAAGAGGACTCTACTGAAGAACTCCCATATCGACCCTTCTACAAACATCCTCACTCATGTTCAATCGATGGGCAATATCAGAGGAGAAACAAGCACAAAATCTAAGGAGTAGTAGATTTACTTTACTATCTATATATCTATGTGTGTGATTGAATTTGAACTTATGTGTTTGCTTTACTTTTGAATTTTGCTTTTAGGTCTTAGTAAAGTTGAGATTGAGCATAAAATATTTATTTTCAGCGTTTAGAGTGTTGTGCCTTGGATTGCAACACTAAATTGATGTATTAAGATTGAGAAAATACCAACTTTATGTGTGTCATGTAACGTGTATTCTAACCTTTGGATTTTATATATAATTGTGATGTTTTGTGTTGTGAATGTTTATTTGTGTTAGTACATCATTTAATAACTTAAATTAATGTCTAGAATAATTGAACGAATGTCGACGAGGCTTGAAATTGACCGAAATCACAAAATTCTGGAATTGAACTACATTTGAAAATCTCGTTGACGGAGCCATCGACACCAATAACTGCGGATTTTTCCTGAGACTTAGGCTATTTAATTCAATAAAGCTCGTCGACGGCGCTGACGACCCCGCTGACGACGAGATCCCGAAAAACACTTTAACCACAATTTTAACCAATCAACCGCCACTATTCATCATCCATTTCCTCTTAAAAAAACAAAAATTTTGATCTAAGGCTTGATGATCTTGGATTTGGGGCGATTTGAAGGCTTTTGGACACTAGATTTTATCATCTTTCAATAAGAGCTTCATACCAAACTAAAAATATTTGATTTTCACCTTGAATTTCTTCCACATTAAGGAGATATGAAAAACTTGAGAATGTGGAGAAAATATTATTGTTATAAATGTTTAGTGTTGTAGTTTGAAATTTGCATGTGTAGTTATAACCGACTTTGATTAGTACTATGTAAAATTGCAATGTGATGTGATTTTTTTTTGCATTGTGATGCATTCGTAATTGTTTTTATTTAGTGTGGTGATGTGTTAGTGAAATATAGTGTTTGTATAATGTTTAGTTTTGTACTTATTTAAAAATTTCATTATCTAACAAATTCTTTAATGATTTATATGTATAGAAAGCTTCTAATATTACGGACTAGTGAAAGTAAAAATTTTAAGAAGGAACTGCAAAAATTTTTGAAAGATGAAAATGTGTAAAGTACTGAGGTATGATTTATATTTAAAATTTTTCTTTACACCTCTATCATTCCATATTGAAGAATTTAAGTTTGGGTAAGGGAAGAAAAAGATTAACTATTAAATGTTCTCAATTTATATATTTTCAAAAAGTATTAATATGATTTTTTGTAATCAATTTAATTCAGATAACTATATTTTGTAGTTACTTAAAAATTATGGTAGATTTAAAGGAATTTTTTTGTAAGAAAAATTAATTTTGTAGATCAAGATAGTTAGTATAAGAGAATAAGACTACAGTTAACTATTTAAAATATAGAAAACTATATTTTAAAATATTAAGAATCTTGGAAATTCATTTGAGAAGAAAAGATTGAGGCTCAATGATGTAAAAGCTATGAAATACTTATAATGTAAAGGAATCATTTGAGTTTGAAATTTTGGGAAAAAAAATTGTAGTTCAAAATTATTAAAGGCTATCCAGATATTGTAATCTTCACTTGAAAAAGAATCAGAAAGGATTGACAACAATCTCTGAAAAGAAAAGAAAAATAAATAGGATTGAAAGCAATCCAAATGAAAAAAAAAATACATAAGTGAGGAGAAGCTTGAGCAGATGCCTAATCAAAAATTGGCTTCACTTGGACCTACCTAAAGGGAAAATCTTAATACATTCTCAAACATATATTTATGGAATAACATCTTTTACTAGTAATGTTCTCTTGAAGTTCCTATCATTTGAATATTTTAAGTGACTTGATATTACAACATATAGTCATTCTTGAAATGAATAGAAAACTAGAAATCTTAAACTTGATGACTAGATAGTCTTGTACCTGCAAAGTTAATTTAATTATTTAAAATTTTTCTGAAAATCTCACTATGGTATTTACTTAAATCAAACTTAAAGTATTTCTGAATTAAAACTTTACCACAGTAGATCATAACTTTTATGTAATACTAAAATTACTTGAGGACAAGTAATAGTTAAGTTTGGGGGATTTTGACCAAAGGGAAATATGTTGAGATTTTTATACTTATTTTACACTGATTTTGAGGATATTGCACTTTAAAGAAAGAAATTTTTTATGTTTTGTTGCAGATATACTAAATTATGTTTATTAGAACAAAAAGATGCAAAAAGAAGCAAATTTGGAGCAAAAAGGACCAAAATATGAAGATGTGATATTGGGCTCCGACAACGAGCTCGACGCAGCTAACCGCGAGTTTTTCCCGAGAGTCTAGAATTAAATATTTTAGAAGGCTCAATTGATGCATTGAATTTGGATGATTTTTAAAGGGATGCTTGGGCAACTCTTGAAAACTCTTCTACAACTTTAAAAGAAACATTTGGAGGTTGAAAAAGTGTGTGTCCACAGGGGGTCTGCTGAGTCTTTGTTGTTAGTGGTGCCCATAAGAGTGTAGAGAGTGGTTATTATTGTGAGGAATTCTTCAAGAGATTGTAAGAGCGGAAGGAAAGTGAGAGATTTATTCCTCCTTACCGCTTCGAAGGAGAATTCTATGTGCTGTAAAGAAAGGAAGAGATTCAGAGGAACATCGAGGAGTTTGCTTGGGGAGAAATTAGACATAAGTTGTATTTACTTATTGAAGTTTGTATGCATTTGCTTTTATATAAAAATTCCAAATTTTTTTGTATATTCTCCATGAGTTCTGAGTAGTTTTCTCTATATTTCTCCTTGTCTTAAGATTTTGTGAAATGATAATTTGAATTGGTTGTGCCATGAGAATGTTAAAGAAGTTGTGATGATCTTTTCACTTCAACCTTAATTAACATTCAATCTGGACAACTGATTTATTAAAATATGTTGAATTGTACAACTAAAATGAAGATTACATCCATGATTTAGGGAGATCAAAGTCCTTGAATGTTGGGTGCAAATAAATAGGGAAATAAAAATTATCGGGCGTAGAATTGGAGATTTTAGAGTGACAGACTAAAATCCTCAATTCGATCCTATCGTTTGGGAGTTGAAGTGTAGATGTTAGCCCTGAGGCGAGGGGAACGTGGGAGCTTCAAAGTGAGAGCCCGTATCCTCCTAGCCTAGCCGCAGATTTAGTAACCAAGCATAGGGTTAGTCAATGCTCATTATGCCTGGTCCAAAGGGTAAAGAATATGTATGCTCCTTTTTGGCATAATACAAATTGAACTAAATCAATTTATCCATTCACTTAAATTTCTTGAAAAGGAGGATGCTTTCTTATATATTGAACTTCACATTAGAAACTTTATTAGTAGAATTAATTGATTAAGAGTTTCTAAAAGTTACATTTTTATTTCAATTGCCTATTAGTGACAAATATGCAATTTGAGCTATATTTTTTTTGATTAAGTATTGATTTTTTAAATTTTAGTTTGTAGCCTCTAATATTACTCCCTGTGGGATCGATATCCATTACTCCATTAGAGTGATGTATTACTTGATCGATACGTATACTTGCGTTGATAAGTGTGGCTTTGCAATTATTGAATATTTTATATACATCCTTATCAAATTTCTAACCGTTATCAAGTTTTTAGCATCGTTGCTGGAGATTTAAATTATCAAGAAGTAGTATCAAATTCTTGTATTTTTAAGCATATATACAGTCGCTGTCAGATATCCTTCATAAAATTTACATAGCTTAGCATTTGTTCTAAGGCTTCAGCTAATGGAATATTAATTGTAAGCTTCCTAAAAATTTCCACAAATTTTGAAAATTGGTTATCCGACTTTTGTTGACGAAGCCTCTGAAGAAACAGAAGTGGTGGTCTTTCCAAATCAATTTTAAGTAGAGAAATAGGTCTTTCTGAACCAAGCAAAGCGTCCTCTTTTGGTTCTTCAATTTCTTCTCTCTACTTCAATTTATTTTTGTACCCACATTCCAACTCTCTTGCACTTCTAAGTTAACTGTCTTTTACTTGCTCTTTATTCTGGTCTTTTGGATTCGTTTAAGTATTACTAGGAAGTGTTTTTTGATATCTATTACTTAATGAATTTGCTATTTGTCCAAGTTGATTCTCAATATTTCTAATTGTAACTCCTTGACTTTGTAACTGATTTCTCATTTGTAAAACCACTTCTTCTAAAGATAGCTTCTTCTTCATAAATTATGGATTACTATTAAAACCTGGAGGATAAGTAGGTTTATAATGACTATTCCCTTGGTTGTTCCAGCTATCAATGGGTTTACTCGGTTGTTACCCCATTGTTGATTTTTATCATTAGAAGTATTGTCCTAGTTAAAATTAGGATGGTTCTTCCAACCTGGATTATAATAATTTGAATATGAGGCTTATTTTTATTTCTTTCAAAGTTTCTAATGATGCTTGAAAATCTACCATTTAATTTAATTAATTCTTGTTAATCATGGAAATTGGTTGACAACATTCATTCCAAGTTGGTCTAACTTCGTTCAAATTGTAGCAACTTATTTTGCTAACATAGTAAATGCATCAGATTCATAAATATTGGCTACTTTTTTAAGATTTACACTCTCAGAAATATATTAAAAATTATTGGTAGCAATTTCTTTAATTAAATCCTAAGGATCATGAAATGGTTTTGACATCAATGAACCACCAGCAGCGACATCAATAATAAATCTAAGAGTCCCAACTAATTCATTATAAAAAGTTTGAATTATTAACCAATCAAGTATAACATGGTGTGGACACTTTCTAATGAGATCTTTAAATCATTCTCATGCTTCATAAATAGCTTCCCCCTCAAACTGATTAAAAGATGTAATATCATTTCTAAGCTTAGTAGTTTTTTATGGTGAAAAATCTTTAGCAAGAAATTTTTGTGCTAAATCACCCCAAGCTCTGACAGATCCAGGTGCTAACAAATGCAACCACATCTTAGCTTTATCCCTCAGTGAGAAAGGAAATAATCTAAGTGTTATGACATCATCTACTACACCATCGTATTTAAATGTAGCACATAATTCTAAAAATTTGGCAAGATTTAAATTTGGATCTTCAGTTTGTGATTTCCCAAACTAATTATTTGATATCATTTGGATAATAGCAGGTTTAAGCTCAGATGAATTAGCCATAACAATAGTTTTTGAATGCTACAATGAAGTTCATCTACCGTAGGGTTGACATAATCTCTTAATGGTCTACATTCTTGATGAACTTCAACATTTTGATTAATTTGATTTGTCATTTAGGTAATTTTTTTTATATTTTTCAAATTTTTTACTTTTTTTACTTTTTTTGATTTTCTTAATAGTTTTTTCTAATTTAGAATTGTCAGACACTAGTCCTTCAGAACCTGAACTATGCATACATTAACAATAAAATAGAATAAAATAAAACACAAAATTACTTTATAAATAAAATACTATAATTAGATATATTAACTATTTATATGCAACAGTATAACAATGTATTTGATTATAATTTTCACATATCTTTCCTTACTTTGCAGCAGTAAGAAAAAATTGATCCTGAAGAAAATAAGAATTTAAAATTTTAACTTAATATATATTGGGATACTACGCAAGTATACATATAATTATTAAGTAATATAGGACTTTTTGATTAAGCCCCGAACATTAACCTACCCTCATGAATTGTTCACAATATGCGATAATTAAAGTAACAAACTTTATACTTTAAAAAGACAAATACTTAAACTATATTTTTTGTTATAGGAATAAAATTTAAACTTATTTTGGTATTTTTAATGTCTGAAAATGACATAAAAACTTAATAAAGATAACTTGAGTTTATGTAAAAGGAAAGCACTGAAAAGAAAATATCTTTCCCCTCATCCTGAATCAAAAATAATTATAGAAATTTTATTGTGAAAGTATTCAAATTGTATTGTGCCAAATAGGAGCAATAATATTCTTTGCCCTTACTATAGATGCTTTAAAAGACATTGGCTCATTTAAAGTTAAAATAGTTTTGAAGACCGGTTAGTCAGGGAAGATACTAGCTCTCACTCTAGAGTTCCATTGGTTCCCTTGACTTGGGGGATAACATTATGAATCAAATCCTAAAACAATAAACGAAGTTGGGGGCTGTAGCCTCTCACTCTAAAGTCCTCTAACTCTATACCCTTCAAAGATTATTTCCCTATTTATTTGCACTCAATCAAATGATCTGCATTCTCATTCATACAATCTCATATGATTCTTTCTAATTGTTGAATGATACAATACCGGCACAGTTCTTACATGTTCTCGCAACAAATTTTAACATTTAGATGGCTCAAATCAAGAAGTAAATGACGTGCATGAAATTAAATCATCACAACTTCTTACAACTTTAAAGATTAATACTCTCCACAACTTCCTTCCAAAACTTTAATAACTTATCATCATAAGGAGAAAGATAAAGAAAACTACTCAAAATCCATGAATAAAACAAAACCACACTTTAGTTTAAAAATAAAAATCATTGTCATACCAACGAGAAGTCTCGATTAAAATTGAAAGTAGTTTAAAACAAAAATAAAAACTTATATCAAATCCTCCTTACCCTCATCATTGAACTGAGTTAACAAGGCTCCGAGAGAGTCATCTAAGGTTGTGGTATAAAGTATCAAAGGTTTTTCTGGGATAGGGGTTGCAAAAATAGGAGGTGTCATTAAGTATTCTTTGACGTCCTCAAAGGCCTGTTGGCATTTCTTTTCCGAAACGAATTTGATATCCTTTTTATTTAATGTTGAGAAGGGTTGACTCCAAATTGACATATTAAAAATAAAGCGTCTCAGATATGCCAATTTTTCTTAGAAGGAGCGTAATTGTTTCAAGGTTTTAGGAGGTGACAATTCCAAGATAGCTTTAATCTTATCTAGGTCAATCTTGATTCCCTGATGACGAACAATGAATCCTGGAAATTTTTTGGAGGTGACGCCAAAGGCGCATTTAAGGGATTTATCTTGAGATTATATTATCGTAATCGTTCGAACACAATCCCTAAATCATATAAAAGATATTTTTTTCCGTTTACTCTTGATGATCAAATCATCCACGTAGCACTCCACTTGGTTGTGAATGAGATCATAAAAGATCTTCATCATTTCACGTTGATATGTTGCTCCACATTTTTCAACCCAGATGACATTACTGTATATCAAAAGATCCCAATCGGTGTTCTGAAAGCTGTAAGTGTTGCATCTTCTAAAGTCATCTTGATTTGGTTATATCTTAATGATTCATTCATAAAAGAGAAAATCTCATGTGTCAAAGCAATGTCCACCATATTTTCTGGTATTGATAATGGAAATTTATCTTTTGGACAGGCATTATTCAAATCCCTGAAGTTCACACAAACACGGATCTGTCCATTTTTCTTCTTAACTGGCACAATATAAGCTAACCACGTATGTTATTGCTCTTCTCTTACAAAGTTAGGGTCTATTAATTTCTTCACCTGAATGATGATTTTTTGCTCTATCTCAAGATGTATTCTTTTGGGAGCTTGCTTTATTGGGGTCATATCTTTGTCCATCAGGAGTTTATGAACTGCAACTTCTGTTGACAGTCCTGGCATTTCATCATAACTCCATGCAAAACAATCCTTAAATTTTGACAGCAACTTTATCAATTCTTTGGATTCTTTCTTGTTGATTAGTGAACTTATAAACATATGTCAGGGCTGCTCCTTAGTCTAGAGGTTGATTTCTTTCAATTCATCCACTATTGACTTAATTTCTTCTTTAAATTTTGGCAGAGCATCACTTATTAACTGATCTTGAGAGTCATCCTCTACATCGAGGCAATCCTCTTCCAATCCGCTAGTAACAACCATGCACAATTTTGAGTCATCAACTGGTTCTACAGTACTAAATCTGTGACCTTCTTTTGAGTTAGGAGTTTTACTTTTAACATTCCACAATTTCTTAAAAGGTTGTAACTTCTCTTTTGGCATTTATTTTGGCACATATCCCTATTGAATTAAGTTTTGTACACAAGGAGAAAAGTAACCAAAAGGTAATTCTTTTAATTCATTAGAATTCTCATCCAAGTTTACATGATTTTCGAAACGAGTAGAAGAGGAAGCATGGTAAAACTTGATCAACTTTGAACAAATGCTACGCACTTCCTTGACCTCTAAACTCTCAACCTTTTGAGGGTAGATTGGAGTATGGGTCATGGCATTCACTTAGTGGTTGATCTGATCATACATCAACTCATATTCATCTTTCTCCACATCTTTCAAGGAAATTTCATACTGTGGTTTTGTCTAATTTTTCATCATCATATCTTTCTCGGAGTTTTCTTCATCATCAATTTTAATGGTCAGAATAGCGGTGGAAGATTGCTGAAGCAGAGCTAAAAGGCTTTGCCCTTGTGATCCTTCTGAATATTCACTTTTATTTGTCACTACCTCATGAGAGACGATAGTTTTCTTTGAAGGTACGTAGTATGCAGCGTCTTCATGAATGCCAACTTCATGAACTGAAAATGGTTGTAAATCTCCCTTAATGCAATGTTCTTGTGCTTATATGTAATATTTGATGCACTGATGTAGGGAGAACAGAACTATGTTGTGCTCATGAATCCACGGTCGACCAAGTAGAGCATTGAAAGAAGTTTCAGCGTGGATGATATGAAATTTAGCAGTTGTTACTAATTCTCAAACTTTCATAAGCGGTGTAATCAATCCAAGGGCTCTTTCTCCCTTCCAATTAAAACCTCTTAACATCATTTTATCAGCTGTAAGCTCTTGAGCTTCAATATCCAAATATGCCAATGTCTGTAGAATCATTAGGTTGAGTGTGCTCAGGACAATGCAAATCTATGGATAATAACGAAGATGTAGAGCGGTTAATTATGGTATGTAGTTTCGAGCAACATGTATTCATCTGTGAAACTTATGCTAGGTTTTCCTTTCATGAACAAACTTCATCCAGGGATGTATTGGCCAACTGAGCTAAGCAAATCTCTAGGTCATCAAAGGCTGTAACTAGAGACTCTCTCATCCCCTTTGACAGGATCAGAGCGTGATACATGCTTATTTTGGCCAGAAACCTCCTAAGATGAGCTAGCATGTTATAATCCACATTATATAATCCTCCAATATTTACTTGGCTACGTGGTTCTTCCACTGGGGAAAGTTAAGTTAGCTCTTCTTAAGTTACTATTTGTTTTCCTTTATCCATTGGAGCTAACCTCAAGGGTAACACTTTCCCGCTCCTTAGATTTATTTCTGTGATTTCTTCTTTTTCATAAAATGTTGTATGTAAATTTTTTGTTGCTTCTTCTTCAGCTGAGAGATCCAAATTAATGGCGAGCGGTGTTTCATGATTCTCGAGGACTGGCTCCTCACTCCCGGTGCTATCATAACAGGCATCGTCGATATCTACATTCTAGTTAACGGGTTCATTAGACTTAAGTAAGAATTAAGGCTCAGTTTGAGATTCAAGTTGAGAGTTATATTGAGAAAATTCAGTTATGTTATCACTCAAAAAAGTTAAAACGTAGTGAAAATCATAATCATTATATTTATAATACCCCGGTGGGGCAAAAAGATAATCATACATGGTCAGGGGTTCGAGGATTTTCTTCCCCAAATCAGAAACAACCAATCTAACAGAGGCAGCCCCTGTCCTACCACCCGCACTATCGGTCTTTGTGACGTGGTTCTTTCATTTCTCTTCTAGTTGCGGTGGTTTCTATGCCAATAATTTCATCTCTAGCTAAGTTGGCTATAGACTCTGAATGACTGCTTCAGCTGAAGCGGTATGAATATGATCAAGTATCTTCTTGGATGACTTGCTACAAATAGTACTCCATCCATCCTTTTCTAAATATGTATCTATCAGAGCGATTGGCTTGGCCAAAATCATATTTACAGAACCTTTCTCAGGTCCTTTTAAATATTCTTTTGGGATTGTTATATTCTCTTCCTTATGATTTTTCTCAAGCCAATCCTTGAAAATGAAACATTCCTCTATAGTATGTTCTAGCATCCTATGATAAGGGCAAAACTTGGGTTGACCATTCTTGTCAACCTCCTCAGGTTTCTTTGGATCTGGCAATCTGAAATCAAACTTCTTCATTAGACTTTTAAATATTTTGGGTACAACTTCATCTTTGAGGGAATATACTGCCTTCTTTCATTCTGCAATGGTCATACCCTTCTTATTTCCTATTTGATATGATCCTCCTTGATGTGATTGCTAGCTAGACTGGCCATATTGTTGTGTTCCTTGCTGAGCATGTTGTGATGATGGTTGGGAACCTTGATGAGAATATTTTGCTTGTATCTTCATTAGTTGCTTCCTTTTATCAACCGTCGTCACTATCCTAGATTTCCTCTCAAATATCCTGGTTGTCCTGGTCTTTTCTAATTTCTCCTGAGAATCCATTTGTTTAACTTCCTCTTGCATTTTACATGCTTTACTAAGTAGCTTCTTGAAGGACTTGATGGTAAGTTCCTTGAGCATGAAAATTATTAGCTCATGGATGCTTTTGAGTAGGATCTTAATCGCATGATGTTTATGTAGCTGAGGTTCGCACTTCATCCTATGGTTTTTCCACCTCAAGAAATGTGATGTCGTGCTCCTACAAATCTCTTTACAAACAGCTGCACTAACTTGACAACTATCTTCACTGATTGTTGGGCAACTTCACATACCAATTAAAAGCTATTCCTGACAGGATGCTGATAAACTAATGGAAAAGAAAGGCTTTATTATCTCTGGTATTACCACAAATGGCTAAAAAATGTGCTATGTACTGTCTGAGATTTTGAGTCCCGTCAAATATCGTAATGTTTTGTGACATAGAAGCTTTTAGGTAGGGTACGACATCAAACTCCTCCGATTAGGGTCTACCCTTTAGAATTAATGCACCACCATTAGATTAGGCTATGGCCTCCTGAACTTGTTTGACCATTTGTTTAAATTCTTTTTCTGGTATGACGCTCGATGGAGAATCCTTCTGTTGATCATCTCTGTTAGCCGAGGCAACTTCCCTCTTTTCATCAGTGAAATGTACAATCTCTGGCTAATTGAATTTTGTAGAAGCTAACTGTTGTGCTTAAGACTGTCCATGAATTGTAGCCATAGTAGCCATGGAAGTGGCCATCTCTTCCATCCTTTTCTCTTTTTGGCTGATTTGCTCATCCTAGTAGAACAATCTTACGTAGATCATCTATGATGCTCCCTTCAACGAGAGGTTGTGCATCGCTCACAGATGAAGTGGATCTAGTTTCGATGACATGAATATCCATGAAATCTTTATGACATAGTCGTTAAATTCAAAAATCTTCGTCATCATCATCAATAAAAACCCCATGTTCTTGGGCTAACTCAGAAATATTGACTCTGAACTTCTCAACCTTTTCTTCAATTATTAATTCTTGTTTCATCTTAAAGTCTTGGGGACTATGCTGAACTTCCTCCACTTGTTCATCCAACTCGATAGCAATAGCTGCGACGATGTCAGTACTTTGAACCCTTGCTTCATTACGTGATTCCGCTCTATGGGCTCACTGAACCATATTGGTACAAAAATTTTAGGTATCCATACCTTTTTCTTAGACGGTGATGTCTTCAGACGGGATCTCTTTGTAGAGGCATTGGCACATCAGAGAGAGACATGCTCCCCATAGAGCAGACCAGATATAGTATCGAATCACTTCTTCAACTTTTCTTTTAGAACTTTAAAGATATTCTTATTACTGGTAACTAGTAGAACTTTCGGACCTAGATGTGAATTAATCGATCGATGATCTGAGGGTTTTGGAGCAGTAACAGTAGAATTGGTGATGATGATTGTAGTATCAACTCTACTTCCCAAGAGTAATCTGACCGGAATGCAAGCAGGCAAAGTTTCAGCTTATCTTTGAGACATTCTGGTATATCTGACTTCTCTTAGAATTTCTTTCTTCATGTGAGAGGATACCGCACATCCCATTTATTTAAGTAATTTAGCGACTAAAAAACCCTCTTTGGTAGCTACTCTCTGGAATACTGTAATGACTTGGGTAATAGGAGTGGACTTCTCCCTCTCCCCACCATGTCCATATGGTAAT
>NEWO01000195.1:523754-540678 GCA_003013225.1 Phalaenopsis aphrodite | reverse complement strand
AGCAAGCACAACTTAACAGAATTTGATTTAATTTGCAAAATAACAAAATAAAATCGAAAGGGAATAAAAAAAAGTAAAGTTTAGGACCCAGTGTGGGGCCAACTTCACAACGCATATCGTCCGGGCAGAACTAGTCAACCAACACACATATTGAAGGTTCAACCCCACATAGACGGTTTTGAAGTCTTAAACCTCTCTATTCAAAGGTGGTTGAACAGACGGTTTTGAAGTCTGAAAGAGTTGACCGTACTTACCCAAGAAAGAAATTGGTGAAATATGCCAATGAAAGAAGGGTAATCTAGTCCATAAAAGACATGGACACATTATCGATGTATGAAGACAATATTCCTTGATTTAAATGGATAAAGAAACTATTACTTAGTGAATTTGCCGAAAGCATGTCGGCACAATATTTGGGGGGGGTTATCTTGTGGAAGTTGTAGGTCGTTGGAATGGAAATCCCATCATCTGCTTCAGAGGGATATTGAATTTACACACACACACACACACACAAATATATATATAGTTTAGAAAAAAAAATGAAATCAAACTGATCACATATTTTTAATAGTTTATGTGTTTTTCTTGAAAGATGGACACATGGCTTGATGGTGAGGCTCAATCAAAGAAACTAGGAAAGATATGACATCCGTTTGGCCTGTGAAACCATTCTGTTATAAGCCGACAAGTTCCTGTATTTAATATGAAAGATTAAATAGGGTTTATATTAAGCTGGGTTATAGAAAATTTCCTATAGAGGCAAGCTCTTAAAGTCAATTACATCTTAGATAAACGAAGTTACCTAAAGAAACACTCGATAAAAATTAGGGGATATTGCTTCAAGGAGTTCAAAGTGATATGACTTTTCAACGAGATCAGACAAAGAGGTGTGAAATGGGAATGACTCAAATTTGGAACATTTTAGGGAATCCAAAGGAAGAGAGACTAGATTATGTCATAGATCCATAGAAGAACCTAAGTGACTTCCCAATTTATCCTATGGTGTGGCTTCAAATCAGACGAAAGATATTTAAATGTTTCAATCTACTAATTTTAGTATTTAGGGCTTACATTCATACAAAATAATCACACAAATAGCCTAGAATATGTGAGAATTTAGGTCGTGACAAATGAAAACCTCAAAATCCTAAAATATGTTAGGGCTTATATTGTATAGTAGATCCACACAAAAGACTAAAGGAAATTTGAGGATTTATGTCGCACTAGGCTGACAACCTTGAAATCATATAACTTGTTGTTTATTTTTAAGAAATGATTTAGCTGGTATAGACATGCTTTGCAGTTGAAGATGGTCGTGCTTCTCACAATGCTAGCTCTAAGCTCCTCGTCGTGGCAAGTTTAACTTTTAGAAGTGTCAAATTGTAGAGGTTAAGAGTAGTATCAAGTTCAGAGGTCAAGTTTTCTAATGTGTCAAGTTATGAAGTCAAATTAAATGTTTTCTAAGGTTATTTAAATATTTTGGGGGATATTAAAGTTGATAGCGACCACTGTTAGGATCATACGATTCCCTCATTCCAACACCACTATTTTTCTTCAGATTCACTTAGTCCAAAGGAATTTACTAAACTCAACTTAACAAGTTTCGTACTTTCATTTAGACCATAAGAAATATTTTTAGCAATCGTAGGTGATTTCCTCCAAGGAATTCCCATTTATCTGATAGAGATGTCTTAATTTAGTTACAATTTTTGTTTTGTTTTTTTGTGATTAAATTTTGAGTTATCTTATATTTTGACTATTGTGGCGATAGAAATGTCTTATATATATATATATATATATATATATATATATAAACATCTCTAAGTATAGTGGGCCAATAAAATCTAGATTACTAAATTTTTTAAACAGTTCTATCATTCCCAAAATGACCTCAAAATTTAGAATCTTGACTTTTTTTGAATAATTTCCTGAATTTCTATACACATCATCTCATTACTAAATCTTTGCATTTTTGTAAAAATATGGGTCATCCCAAAATAAGACTTTGTATCGTAAGCAAATTTATTTTCTTGTTATTTTGTAAGTTCATTAATAAAATACCACTAACAATATAATTCACAATAACAACATACCACGACATTTCCCATCCTTTTACAGTATACCGTTCTTCATCAGGAAAAGTTTCATGAACTATTTTTTTCCAAATCAAGTATTTCTTCTTGTTCTAGTATAAATAAATGATCAACAATTTGATTATCAGCCCCTTTCTTATCGACTGCTACCAAATCAAACTCTTGCATGAGAAGTACCCTTCTAATTAATCTTTGTTTTGCATCCTTCTTTTGCATTAAATATTTAATAGCCGAGTGATCAGTATACACAACTAATTTAGCTCCAATTAGATATGACCTAAACTTATCAAAAGCATAAACATTGGCCAATCACTCTCTTCTAATAGTGGTGTAGTTAATTTGAGCATCATTAAAAGTCATACTAGCATAGTATATGACTTTAAAAATCTTGTCATATCTCTGCCCTAAAACAACTCCAATTGAATTATCACTTGCATCACACATTAATTCGAAAAGTTTCTCCTAATCAGGTGAAACAATTATAGGAGCAGTGATCAATTTTTGCTTTAAAGTTTCAAAGGATTTATGTCAATCTTGGTTAAAGTCAAATTTTCTCTTTTTTCCTAGAAGTTGGCTTAAAAGTTTTTTAATTTTTGATAAATCTTTAATATATTGCCTGTAAAATCTAGCATATCCTAAAAAGCTCCTAACTCCTCTTATCGTAGTAGGTGGAGGTAAGTTGAATATAACCTGCTTTTTTGTAGGATCTACTTCCATGACATTTTCTGAAATTTTACGTTCAAGCACAATTCCTTTTAAAGTCATAAATTAACATTTTTCCCAGTTTATTAAGAGATTAGTCTTTTCACATCATTCTAGAACTTTCTCAAAATGATTTAAACGTATTTCAAAGGAAGCTGCAAAAAAATTGGCCATAAAGACTTCAATCCCTTTCTCAATTAAATTATTAAAAATTGACATCATACATGTTAAAATATTGCAGGTGTGTTACATAATCCAAAGGGAATTTACCGAAAATCAAAAGTTTCATAAGAACTAGTAAATATTGTTTTCTCTTAATCTTCTAGAGCAATAGGTATTTGATGGTAACCGATATATCCATCTAAAAAAAAAATATCTATGCCCAGCCAGCCTATCCAACATCTAGTCCAAAATGGGTAAAGGAAAATGATCCTTCTTGGTGAAAGAATTTAATTTTCTATAATCTAGACAGATCCACCATCGAGTGACTTATCTTGTGGTTATTAATTCATTATTCTCATTTGTCACTACAGTTACACATCCTTTCTTTAGAACACATTGAATTGGACTCACCAAAGCACTATCTGAAATAAGACATATTGTTCCAGCATCTAACCATTTTAAAATCTCTTTCATAACAACTTCTTTCATCATTGGATTCAATCTCTTTTGAGGATCAGTACTTGGTTCATGTTGATCTTCCAATAAAATTCTATGCATACAAATTGAAGGACTGATTCCTTTAATATCAGCAAATGCCCATCCAAATGCTTTCATATATCTTCTCAAAGTTTCCAACAACTGTTTTTCTTGCCTATCAATTAATTCTAAGGATACTATAACATGTTATGTGGATAAATATCCTAAAAATTCATACATTAAATGTGTAGGAAGTGTTTTCATTTCTAGTTCAGGAGGTTTCTCAATAGGTGAAACCAAATTCTTATTACTTTCTGTAAGATCTAAGAGTTCATTTTTTTCCTGAACGTAATCCAAATCTTCATTACTCTCATAAGGTAATGTAAAATTTTATGCTCATCTTCATATTCCAAATATTTTTTTTTCAAATTTCTTTTCAAATGATTTCTTGAAATATATATGGCTTAAATATTCATTGATATCCATTCTCTTTTGCAAATTATCTCATTAATCTTGCAACATTAGATGTAACCTTTTGATCTCTAACTCTCATAGTTAGTTCTTTTTTCTACACATCTATCAAACCTCTTTCAGTGCCAAGAAATGATCTTCCTAAAAAGATAGGATTTTCTTTTTCTTCCTCCATATATAATATAATAAAATTCATAGGAATAATACATTCATCAACTTTTACCAAAACAACTTCTATAACTCCTTTAGGATAGGTATTCGAACGATCAGCTAACCAAAGAGTTACAGTTGCAGGTGAAATATCTCCTAAACTCAGCCTTATGAAAATTGATAAAGGCATAGGATTAATATGCTCTTCAAAATCACATAATGCTTTTCTAAAAAATATTTTGTCATTAGCACAAGGAATAGTAAAACTTCCATTATCTTTAAGTTTTTTAGGAAGCTTTTTCTGAATTATAGTGCAATACTCTTCACTGAGTCAAACAATCTCATTATATACGAACTTCCCTTTCTTATTAAGTGTATCCTTCATGAACTTTACATTGCTTGGCATTTGTTCCAAGGTTTCAACAAAAAGGAATGTTTATCATTAATTTCCACAATATTTTGAAAAATTTTAAAAATTGGTTATCTCTATTTTTCTACTTCAATCTTTTAGGAAATGGAGGCGGTGGTCTTTCTACAGTGATTTTTTGTAGTTTAATAGGACATTCTGACTCAAAATTAAAATCTTCACTAGATTTTTAATTTTCCACGTCATCTTTTTCAACTTCAACTTCCACTTCTTTTTGAACTCTATTTTTGAATTCTTGTCCATTTCTCAGTTGAATAGCCTTAATTTACTCTTTTTTCTGATCTTTAAGTTTTACTTCAACATTACTAAGCAACGTTCCTAGAGGTCTATTGCTAAGTGCGGTAGCAATACATCCCAATTGATATTCCATGTTTCAAATTGTAGCCTTAACTTTGTAATTAGCTTCCCATTTGCGATATCAATTCTTCCATCCATAACTTTTTCTTCTTACTCTGCAAATTATTAAAACCTATAGGGTAATAAGGTTTATATGTTGGATTTCCTTGATTGTTGGAGTTTTCCAATGAGTTTGCAGTCTCGTTTCCCCATTGCAGATTTACAACATTAGAATTATTATTACTCCAACTAAAATTTAGATGATTCGTCCAACCGGGATTATAATGATTGGCATAAGAATTTTTAGAATGATTATTTTTTGCATTTAAGGTCTCAAAAGAAGATTGAAATTTTATCATTTGTTCGAATAAGATTTGCTCAAGCATAGGTGATGTCTGAGAATAATTCATTCCATACTGAGCTATCATCTTTGATATAACAACTATTTGTGCAGCTAACATAGATATTGCACCAGAATCATGAATACTGGCTACTCATTTTGGATTTACCCTATCATAAGGATATTGAAAATTATTAGTAGCCATCTCTTCAATTAAAGAATATGCTTCATCAAATAGTTTTGACATTAATGATCGATCAACAACAGTGTATATTATTAATCTAGAAGATGCAACCAATCCATTATAAAAAATTTGAATTATCAAACACTCTGACAATGCATGATGAGGACACTTTATAAGTACATCTTTAAATCTTTCCTAAGCTTCATAAATTAATTGCCCTTCAAACTGATAAAAAGATGTAATATCATTTCTGAGCTTAACAGTTTTTGAAGGTGAGAAATATTTAGATAATTTTTTTTGTGATAGCTCTCCCCAAGTTCTGATAGATCCAAGTGGAAAAGGAAAGCTTAGATCCTCATTTGACACTACATAAAATTTAGAAGCAGCACATCTTATATTTATACCTTAGTAAAAAGGAGAAATTCTAAGTCTGACGGCATCATTCGACACTACATAATATTTAGAAGTAGCACACAATTGTTGAAAACTAGCAAAGTGTAAATTTGGATCTTCAATTTGTGTTCCTCCAAACTAATTATTTTGTACCATTTTGCTAAAAACAGGTTTAAGCTCAAATGAATTGGCCAACACAGTATGGTTTTGTATACTCAAATGAATTTCTTCTGCTGTAGGATTAACATAATCTTTTAAAAGTCCTTAATTATGTTCATTTTCATTTCCAGCATTACTTGAGTTGCAAGTTATTTTGCTAAAATGATCTATCTCATTTTGTTGTTTTCTAATTTTTCTAAAAGTTCTTTCTAAGTCTGAATTGTAAGGTACTAAAGAATCAGATCTTACACTATGCATAAACAAACATACTAAGTAATTAAAATAAGCAAACAAACTAAAATATGAAAATATTCAAATTTTTTAGTTTAAATAAAATATTTTAAGTTATAAAATAACATACTAAAACTTTCTGTTACTTCCCTGACAACGGTGCCAATAACTTGATGCGGGTGGATTTATTGTGTTATTTTTGCAAATATTTTTCAATACTACAAAATACACAAGACAAATACAAAAGTAAATATGCAATTTAATTCCAACAAAAACAAAATTAGTTAAAATTATTTTATCTTCTTAAAAATATTTAAACTGCTAAATCTCCTAAAAATAATGCAAGTATACGCATCACTTAAGTAATCGAAGGCTTTAATGGAATTTTAGATATCAATCCCAAATGGAAGTTGGAAAAGCTTATAAGAAAATTCTTAAGATTATAATGTAAACTACAATTTAAAATACAAAGGTGAAGTACGAAATTCAAATCTAGAGTAAGAAAGTGAATGCTAAAAAAATGCAGTTAAAAGACTAAGTTAATTAAATTAATTGTTAAACTTTCAAAAGTAAACTTACAAAAACTAAACAAAGATTTTGTGACGATGAGTTCAAATTTAAGAAAGCATCCTTCCCCTTTACAATTAGTAAATAGATTTTAATGAAATTAAAAATATTTTAAAAATATATATATAATTATTTTTGTGTCAAATAGGAGTAATTCTATTTTTTACCCTCTTCCGAGTGCATAAAGAACGTTGACTAATCTAGAGTTTGGTCCCAAGTTCCGTGGTTAGGCTGGGAAGATACCATCTGCCACTCTAGAGCTCCCACTACTCCCTCACCTGAGGGCTAACAATTTCACATTAGTTTCCAATCAACTGGACTAAATTGGAGAATTTAATCGTCACCTTAAAATCTCTAATTCTGCATCCAACAAAGTGTATTTCCCTATTTTCTTGCACTCATCCTCCTGGATTACATCCTCTCCTATTGAATTAAAGCTAATTCTCACTAAGTTGTTGAAATCATAGCCCTTTTGGAACATTTGTTTCTCAATACATTTTAATGTTTCAATTGGTCAGATCAAAAAATAAATGAAGATCAGAGTTTAAATTATCACAAATTTTTGACATTTAAAACTAAATAAAACAAAATCAATTCATCACGAAACCAAATTTCAATGAAGGAAGAAGGATAAAGAAGAATACTCAAAACTCATGAGAAGGATACTCCAAAACATGGATTTCATATATAAAAATAGAATTACAAAACAAAGAAATTAAAGAACACAACTTATCTCACAATCCTTCCCAAGCAAATCCTTAGAAGTTCTCTTCAGGCACTTTTACTCATTACAAGCACTCTCAATTCTCTCCTAGAAATGTAATGAAGAAAAAAACTCTCACTTTTCCTGTCGTCTTACAATCCTTGAAGGAAATCTCCAAGCCCTTGACTCTCTCTCTCTCTCTCTCTCTCTCTCTCTCTCTCTCTCGCCTTTTTCGAAAATCCCTCACATACCTCTTCTTTATTCTCAAGCCCTAGACTTCCCTCTCTTTTATTAGCGACTCCTTCCCTCCAAAAAAATTTCAAAATTCCCACAAAAAATTCTTTCCAAAAGTTAACCCTATTAAATTCAAAAGACATTTATATTGATCCAAGAGACATGTCCCTTCATAAAAGAACCTTCCAAAGTGTCTACATCATTTGAATCACTCCATGGCGTATTTAGAACAAGTTTTCCTTTCAAAATTTGTGCAAATTTTGTTTTGAATCACCTTAATCCACAAAAATTTGCGTGTGGCGCCTAAGACGCTGGTTCTGGCGCTTTAGTCGTCATCCTGCTTAAGACCACATTGTTCTAGGTTTGGTACTTCAGGTGCCAAATCTGGCTCTTCAGGTGCCATCTCTCTAACAAATGACACTTTGGGCACCACCTCTTTGTAAAGTGGTGCTTTATGCACCAGTTCTGGTTCTTCAGGGGTCAGAATCTCAAAATTTGCTATTTTTGCTCCAAATTTAATTCTTTTTGCTACTTTTGCTCCAAATGCCTAAAATTCATATTCATGCAATAAAATCATAAAAATCCCCTCTTCAAAGTGCAATATCACCAAAAATAAGTGTAAAATATATACTTAAATGAACATATTGTTTTGGTGTATCAATCTCTCGTAAACTTTCCTCTGTTTATTCTTGGAGCCATAGAATTTCTATATAAATTAAAATAAAATCTAAATAAATTCACAATATCATAAATAAATCTCTAAAATTAGGAATATTTGGTAAGAAGCTTTCCACCATGGGTTCTCTTTAAAATTCTTCCAATTTTTGGATTTCCAAAATGTAGGGTAAATCTATGGTGAAAAAAAAAATTTCTAAGTTAAAGTAACACTGTTACCAAGAGAAGATGAATTTCAAGACTTTGAGGCTTTAAAATCTCCTCAAATCCACCAAATGTCAAGCCCTAAGTTGAGTTCTAGCTTGGTTTAGAGGTAGGAGAAAACCCAAGCAGTAAAATTAGATTTTTACATGGATATTTCATGGTTTTCAGTGAATTTGGGCATTTTCAGGAAACTGGCGCCTCATGTGCCAACACCAAAAATTTTTAGATTTTAATTTTCTTCAAAAATCTGCTACGTACCACACCAAGTCATCGTCTAATTAAAATAATTAAATACTTATAAGGATAATTAAATAATTTTCTAACGTGTAATCTTAGAAACAACAAAAAACTCACATTTATATATAAAATCTGAATGATACAAACAAATAATTTTCAAGCCAACACATCTAATTTAGCATTGAAATCAAGCCAACAAACAAATGTTGAAGCCTAAACATCAAATATTTAACAAAAAAACACATATAAGTTTCCACAATAAAATTAAATTAAGCCAACACAAACACCTAACATATAAATGAAATAATAACTATGAATTTTGTACTAATACGAGTTCAAACATCCTCTTCAGTTTCATCTTCTAGCATGTTTCCCATGGATTGCTAGTGCACATACAAGCTGTAAAAAGGTCGCTGAGGAAATTTTTCCGTCAATTCTTCCTCAACTTAAGCTTCTTTTTATAATCATGCACACCAAACCTTCTTCAATATATCTAGTGTGGTCTAAGTGTTTCTTCATCCTCCAATCCTAGTGATCATGCATTTCAAAAAAAATTTCAATAAAATGCAAAATATTTTATACCTCTTTTTCAACTTCTTAATCATTTTCAAAATTGCATTCAAGTTAAATTAAGGTAGAATTAGAAATGAAATTTGAGATCATTGATCCATCAATATATTCATATTATTCTCTTCCCCAATTCCTGTGCAGTTGCAATAAACTTCTTTGTCAATAAGTTTCTAAGGGAGAAGCACTTTTTTTCAACTTTTGTGAGGCACTTGCAACTGGCTACATAACAGGAATATGGTAGATGGATGTCTCAGTACAAAAGTTAATCCTTTTATGATTAAACCTAAAACAAACTTTACTATTAAAATACTAACATAAATAGGTCTTTCTGTTTTAATACAATATTTCAAAATCGTACTTTCCTTTCCACTTTACTAATTTTCATAGTAGGAAGTAGTTTTGATGCATTGAAGAAATGTCACTCCTTTGATGCATGTTTCATTAATGATGAAGAAAAACTTACATGTCTGTTATCTCTTGTCTAAAAATTTGCATCTTCTTTAGTAAGATATCGATAAAATTCATTCATGTTGTCTCTTGTAGGGAAAAAAATTTGCATAGTGACAAGTAGGAATGCTTTCAATAAGAAACATATATTTTACTCATGAAAGAGAGAATTGTACCAACCTAACTTGACATAAATGACTCCTTAGTTAATTCCATGAAATTTAGCGTAAAATTGTTCACCACCGGAACTAGTTTCGTGACAGTGCTATAGCAAAGTACTTCCCAGCGTCTACCCAATAATCTCCTCCACTCGAGTATTCGGTGTGTTGAATCCTCAATTCATAAAGACTCGCTCTTTTATTAGTCTCTTCTTCACAGGAACTCAATCGTATAACCTCCGTGCATAAAAAATGTTGAACTTCATCCTGTTGAAAATTCCAAATCTAGCGGTTTATTTAAAGTGGGAAGCCATATCATTTAAAAAATCAACTTTTTGAATCATTCAATGTCGTTACTGTCGCTACGCACTTCTGGTTCCAGCTCTCTAGAAAATGGCGCCTCAGGCCCTAAACCTGCCGCTTCCAGCACTAGTTCAGGTTTCTGCTTCGTGTCATTTTAAATCCAAACGACTCTTAAATTTTCCATATAAGTAAGTAAATAAAGCTATTTTAGTTTATTTTCTTTTTTGGCATACCACAGAACACACCACTCGTTAATAGTGAATAATTTTTCATCTGGAAAATGTTCATTAATTTCTTTTTCAAAATAGAATGGTTTTTCTAACTCATGCCTGGACAAATGATCAGCAATTTGATTTTCAATCCCCTTTCGATCTATTATTTCAAAATCAAATTCTTGCAAAAGAAGAATCTATCTTATAAGTCTAGGTTTAACATCTTATTTTTCATTAAATACTTAAAAGTAGAGTGATCTGTATGTACTACATAATGAGTTCCAATCAAATATGATCTAACTTTATCAAAAGCAAATACTATTACTAATAACTTATTTTCAGTAGTTGTACAATTAATTTGAATTTTATCAAGAGTTTTACTAGCATAGTAAATAAGTTTGAAAATTTTATCATATCTTTGTCCTAAAATAGCTCCAATAGCATAATCACTAGCATCACACATTAATTCAAAAGATTTTCCCCAGTCTAGTGGAACTATAAATTAGTAGAGTGATTAATTTTTCTTTTAATAACTTAAAAGCTTGTAGGCATTCCTCATTAAAATTGAAAATTGCATCTTTCTCCAATAAATGACATAGAGGCTTAGCAATCTTTGAGAAGTCTTTAATAAATTGCCTGTAGAATCCATCATGTCCTAAAAAACTCTTAATTTCCCTTACATTTATTGGATAAGGTAAATTAGCAATCACTAGAATTTTAGTAGGATCTACTTCCATACTATTTTCTGATATTTGATGACCTAATATAATTCCTCCTGCTACCATAAATTGACAATTTTCTCAAATAAAAACTAAATTGGTTTCTTCACAGTGCTTAAGAACTTTGGATAAATGTTCTAAACATGAGTCAAATAAAGTTCTAAACAATGAAATGTCATCCATGAATACTTCAATCCCTTTTTCAATTAAATCATATAAATTTCCATCATACATCTTTGAAATGTAGCAGGGGCATTAGATAAACTAAAGGGCATTCTTCTAAAAATAAAAGTACCATAAGGACTGGTAAAAGTTATTTTCTCTTGATCCTCAGGAGATATTTAAATTTGACGATAAACAGTAACTCCATCCAGAAAACAAAAGTATTTATGCCCAGCTAGTCTATCCAGCATTTGATTTAGGAAAGGCAATGGAAAATGATCTTTCTTAGTTGCAAGATTTAATTTTCTATAATCAATGCATATTTGTCACCCTATTACTTGTCTAGTGGGTATTAACTTTAAATGTTCATTCACAGTTACAATTACTTCTCCTTTCTTAAGAACGCAGTGAATTGGACTAACCCATGCACTATCTCAAATAAGGTAGATAATTCTAGGATCTAACCATTTTAAAATTTCTTTCTTTACAACTTCTTTCATAACCAGATTCGGTCTCCTTTGAGGATCAGCCCTGAGTTTGCAGTTCTCTTCCATATGAATTTTATGAATACAAATTGAAGAATTGATTCCATTGATATCAACAAATGTCCATCAAAAGACTTTCTTAAAATTTTTTAGAATTTTCATCAACCTTTCTTCTTCTTCCATTGTTAATTTTGAAGAAATTATAACTGGTAAAATAGAGGAATCACCTAAAAACACATATTTTTAATGATCAGAAAGCAACTTCAACTCAAGTTCTCGAGTTTTTTCAATAGCTGGACAAAATGATTTATTCTTGTTTATCGTGTCTAAAATTTCAAAACTTTCTGGAACATAGTTTCAATCTTCCTTAAAAAGATCTTCACATTGATTTAATTCCTCTTCTTGCTTGTGATCCAAATCTTGTAATTTAGATTTTTCTTCATAAGTTATTTTGAAATGGCATTCACTTAAATATGTTAGAACATTCATTATAAAACATTCATCATCTTTACTTTTTGCAAGGCATTTCATTGATCTTGAAATGTTAAAAGTAACAGTTTGATCATTGACGCGCATTATTAATTCCCTTTTTTGCACATCTATCATTGCTCTTCTTGTGACTAGAAAAGGTCTCCCAAAAATGATAGGTATCTCTCTATCTTCATTTATATCTAGCATAATGAAATCAACATGATAGATAAATTGATCCACTTTCACTAGGACATCTTAAAAAACTTTTTTAGGGTATGTTATCAAACGATCTACTAATTGTAGAGTTACAGTAGTTGAGGTTATTTCTCCTAATCCTATTCTTTTAAATATTGATAATGGCATAAGGTTAATCCTTGCACCTAAACCACATAAAGCTTTCCCATAAAATTTATCTCATATTGCACATGGAATTGTAAAGCTACCAGGATTTTTAAGTTTTTTAGGAAGCTTCTTCTGAATTATCGCACTGCACTCCTCACTAAGTGCAACAGTCTCATTATCTCCAAATTTCTTTTTTCTGTTGAGAATATCCTTGACAAACTTTACATAGCATGACATTTATTCTAAGGCTTCAACAAATGGAATATTAATTTAAAGCTTCATAAATATTTCTAAAAATTTTGAAAATTGCTTATCCAACTTCTGTTGACAAAGTCTCTAAGGAAATTAAAGTGGGGATTTTTTCAAATCAATTTTTAGTGAAGAAATTGGTCTTTAAAAGTCTTTTGGAGGGTCATCTTTTGATTCTTCAATTTCTTCTCTCTCTACTTCAATTTCTGTTTGAACCCTACCTTCCAACTCTCTTCCGCTTTTAAGTTGAACGGTTTTTACTTGCTCTTTATTTTGGTCCTTTGGATTTAATTTAGTATTACTAGGAAGTGTTTCTTGGGATCTATTACTTAATTAATTTCCAATTTGCCCAAGTTGATTCTCAATATTTCTAATTGTAGCTCCTTGACTTTGTAATTGATTTACCATTTGTAACATCACATCTTCTATAGATAACTTCTTCTCCTTAAATTTTGTATTACTGTTGAAACCTAGAGGATAAGTAGATCTAAAATTATTATTCCCTTGGTTTTTCCAATTTCCCAATGGGTTTACTTGGTCGTTCCCAATTTTTGATTATTACCACCCAAATTGTTATTCCAGATAAAGTTGGAATGGTTCTTCCAACCTGTGTTATAATAATTTGAATATGGGTTATTCTGTTTGTTATTTATGACTTTCAAAGTTTCTAATGATGCTTCAGAATCTACCATTTGGCTTAATGAATTCTCTTCAATCATTGAACTTGGTTGAGAAAAATTCATTCCAAATTGGTCAAACTTCCTTGAAATTGCAGCAACTTGGTTTGCTAACGTGGTAAACGCATCAGTTTAATAAATATTGGCTACTTTCTTAAAATTCACCCTCTCAGAAAGCCATTGAAAATTATTGGAAGCCATTTCTTCAATTAAAAAATAAGCATCATGAAATGGTTTTGACATCAAGGAACCACCAACAACGACATCGATAATTGATTTAAGAGATCCAACTAATCCATTATAAAAGTTTAAATTATTAACTAATCTTGTATAGCATGGTGTGGACACTTTCTTAAGAGTCTCTTAAATAATTCCCATGCTTGATAAATAGATTCCCCTTCAAACTGATTAAAAGATTTAATATCATTTCTAAGCTTTGTAGTTTTTTATGTTGGAAAATGTTTAGCAAGGAATTTCTGTGCTAAATCACCCTAAGTTCTAAAAGATCTAGGTGCTAACAAATTCAACCACATCTGGTTTATGCTCCAATTCTACTGGTAAGTGACAAGTCTTCTCAAAAATCAGTCTGTAAGGAGTCATTCCAATAGGAGTTTTATAAGCAGTCCTGTAAGCTCATAATGCTATATCCAATCTAGTGGACCAATCTATTGTACCTATTAGAAACTTTTGCTAATCACTAGTTTGAGGGTGATAAGCAGTAGAGATTCTATGAATAATATTAAATTTTTCTATCAATCTCTGAATATATTTATTCCTAAAATGGGATCCTCCATCAGTAATAATCATCATAGGCATTCCATATATAGTGAAAATATTTTACATTAAAAATCTTGAAACACTTTTAGCATCACAGCGAGGTAAAGCTCGTGCATCAATCCACTTAGAGACGTAGTCTACTGAAATTAATATATATATATAAGTTCCTAAATGAAGGAATAAATGGTCCCATAAAATCCAATCACCAAACATCAAAGATCTCAACTTCCAATATGAAATTTAGAGGCATTTTATTTCTTCTAGATATATTGCCTACTCGTTGACATCGATCACAAGTTTTTATATATCTAAAAACATCTCTAAATATAGTAGGCCAATAAAATCCATCTTGTAAAATTTTATAAGCACTTTTGTCGCTCCAAAAATGTCCTCCAAATTCAGATTTTTAATAATAAGTTCAGTTTCTTCATAAGGTACACATCTCCCCATAATCAGATCCTTACATTGTTTATATAAAGAAGGCTCATCCCAAAAATATGCTTTCGCATCATGAATGAATTTCCTTTGTTGTTGCAATGTCAACATAGGTGGCAAAATATCACTTACAATATAGTTAACCATATCAACATGCCATGGTATTTTCCACACACTAACATTATAAAGCTGTTCATCAGAGAAACTGTTATAATTTCATTGTCAACATCAGATAATTCATGGTTTTCTAATCTTGACAAATGATCAGCACTTTGATTATCAGTTCCCTTTCTATCAAGAACTACAAGATCAACTTCTTGCATCAATAATATCAATCTAATCAACCTTGGTTCGTCATCTTTCTTTTGCATCAGATATTTAATAGCTGAGTGATCAGTGTGCACAACACATTTATCTCCAATTAAATAAGATCTAAATTTATCTAAAGCATATACGATAGCTAATAGCTCTTTTTCAGTAACAGTATAGTTAATTTGAGCATCATTAAGAGTTTTGCTAGCGTAGTATATCACCTTAAAAATCTTTTCATACCTTTGTCCAAGGACAGCTCCAATAGCATAATCACTAGCATCACACATCAGTTCAAATGGTTTCTCCCAGTTAGCTGAAACTATAATAGGGGTCGTGATTACTTTTTCTTTTAATAAATCAAAGGCATTTAAATAGCTTTCAGTAAACTCAAATTTCTTTTCCTTTTCTAAAAGTTGGCATAGAGGTTTAGTAACTTTTGAGAAATCTTTAATAAAGCGCCTGTAAAAACTAACATGTCCAAGAAAACTTCTAACTTCTCTTACACTAGTAGGAGGTGTTAGTTTAGATATAACTTGGACTTTTGCAGAGTCCGTTTCCATACCATTTTCTAAAATTTTATGCCCCAACACAATTCCTCCTACAATCATAAATTGACATTTCTCCCAATTTAGAGCTAAATTAGTTCTTTCGCATAACTCTAAAAATTTTTCAAGATAAATTAAGCATGTCTTAAATGATGTTCCAAATACAGAGAAATCATCCATAAATACTTCCAGCACATCGTCAATTAATTTCCTAAGTATGGACATCATACATTTCTGGAATGTTGCAGGTGCATTACATAGTCCAAAAGGCATTCTTCTAAACGCAAAAGTTCCAAAAGGACTAGTAAATGTTGTCTTTTCTTGATCCTCATGAGCAATAGGAATTTGATGGTAACCGGTATATCCATCTAAAAAGCAAAAATATTTGTGGCCAGCAAGTCTATCTACTATTTGATCTAAAAATGGTAGGGAAAATGATCTTTCCTGGTGGCAGTGTTTAATTTTCTATAATCAATGCAGATGTGCCACCCAGTGACTTGTCTGATAGGTATCAACTCATTATTTCCTTTTGTTTCAATAGTCACTCCTCCTTTTTTCGGTACACAATGAATTGGACTTACCCATGCACTATCTAAAATACGATATATAATTCCAGTGTCTAACCATTTCAAAATTTCCTTTTTTACTACTTCCTTCATTATAGGGTTTAATGTCCTTTGTGGATCAACTCTTGGTTTATTTTGTTCATCTAATATAATTCTGTGCATACAGACCGAAGGACTGATTCCTTTAATATCTGCTAAGGTCCAACCAAAAGCTCTCTTATATCTTTTCAATGTATCTATCAGTCTTTGTTCTTGTAAATCATTTAATTCTGAAGATATAATAACAGGTAATGTAGATGAGTCTCCCAAAAATACATACTTCAAGTAGTTAGGAAATGTTTTCAACTCAAGTTCAGGCGGTTTAATAATTGATCGAAATAGATTCTTCTCAGCATTTTCTGTATTATCCAACATTTCAAATCTTTCCAGAACATAATCTAATTCTTCATTTTCTAATTTGTCCAAAATAATTTCATCATTTTCTTTGAATTGTTCTTCAAAATACTTTTTATCTTTAAAATGTTCTTTAAAATGTTCATTCAGTAGATGTTCAACAATTTTCATGCGAAAACATTCATTATCTCTTTCAACAACAGGGTATTTCATAGATTTTAATAATTGATCGAAATAGATTCTTCTCAGCATTTTCTGTATTATCCAACATTTCAAATCTTTCCTGAACATAATCTAATTCTTCATTTTCTAATTTGTCCAGAATAATTTCATCATTTTCTTTGAATTGTTCTTCA
>NEWO01000195.1:508950-520349 GCA_003013225.1 Phalaenopsis aphrodite | reverse complement strand
AAGGAGAAAGACAGAGAAAACTACTCAGAACTCATGGGGAAAGCACAACCCAACTTGGAATTCATAAATAAAATCAGAGCCATACAAACTATAACAAGTAAATAACTTATCTCTAAATTTCTCCCCAAGAACACTCCTTAAAGTTCCTCTGAATCTCTTCCTTTCTTTACAACACACAAAATTCCTCTTCGAAGTAGCAAGGAGGAAGAAATCTCTCACTTTCCCTCCACTCTTACAATTTCTCAAAGAATTCCTCACAATTACACGCTCTAGCAAGCTCTCTACACACTAATGGATCCTATCTAACCTCCAGGTCTCCAAAAGTCTCCTAATCTTCCTTTTATTTTCGGCCAAAATGTTCTCTTTAAAGATGTGGATGAGTTTTCCCAAGAGTTGCTTACGCACCCCTCCAAAATCCGGCCTTATCCATTGTACATGTCACATAACCGTCGATCCCGCCGTCGGCAGCCTTGATGGCGCCATCGACAGCCTTCTAGAGAATTTGTCCTGTAGCCTTGGGAAAATCTCGCCGTCAGCGGCCTCGAGGGCGTCGTCAGCGTCGTAGTGCAATTCTCCACATTGTGGTCCTTTTGCTTCAAATTTGCTAATTTTTGCATCTTTTTGCTCCATTGACCTTAATTCATCATTCCTGCAACAAAACATCAAAAATACCTTTCTTTAAAGTGCAATATCATTAAAAAAAAGTAACCTAAGTCTTATAGCATCATCAGATACACCATCGTATTTGAGTGTAGCACACAATTCTAGAAAGTTGGCAAGATGTAAATTTGGATCTTCAGTTGGTGATCCCCCAAACTGATTATTTGATATCATTTGGATAATAGCTGGTTTAAGCTCAAATGAATTAGCCACTACAGTAGGTTTTTGAATACTACAATGAAGTTCAACTATTGTAGGGTTAACATAATCTCTTAAAGGTCTAAACTCTTGATGAATTTTAGCATTTCGATTATTCTGGTCTGTGAGTTTTGTAATTTTTTATAGAGTTTTCATGATTTTTAATTTTTTTGGTATTTCTGATTTTTCTAAAGGTTCTCTCTAATTCAGAATCGTAGGGCACTAGTCCTTCAGAACCTGAACTATGCATACACTAATTTATAATAAAATAAACTAAACACACTCAAAATAACATACAATAACTTTTAAGGTTTAAATAAAACTTTCTAAAAATAGAAATTTACTTTTAAAATCAATTTCAATCCTCGACAACAATGCCAAAAACATGATCCTGATTACTACTTATACGCAAATCTATAACAATAATTTTGATTATATTTTTCTCTTATATTTCCTTATTTTTCAACAAAACCAAAAACTTGATCTTGAAGAAAAATAAGAATTTAACTTTTAACTTATATATATTGGGATACTACGCAAGTATACGTATCGTTCTCAAGTAATATAGGACTTTTTGATTAAGACATGAATATCGAACTCACAGGAAGATTATGCAATATGCACTTCTAGA
Source organism: Phalaenopsis aphrodite (assembly GCA_003013225.1). Taxonomy (NCBI): domain Eukaryota; kingdom Viridiplantae; phylum Streptophyta; class Magnoliopsida; order Asparagales; family Orchidaceae; genus Phalaenopsis; species Phalaenopsis aphrodite. The sequence goes on along the minus strand of NEWO01000195.1, from coordinate 518,860 downwards.
AACTTTTTATTTTCTAAAAGACAATTATTTAAACTAAATATGATTCTTGCAGAAATGAAAATTTAAATATTTTTGGTATTTTAAACATTTTCATAGAACAATAACCATATAAAAAGATAACTAGAGTATTTGTAGAAGAAAAGCACTAAAGATGAAAAATATCTTTCTTCTTTTCATGAATCAGTAATAAGTAATAAGATTTCAATTTTTTAGGCCTCAATTTCATTTGATTTGAACCTATGTCCAAAATCCTCGAATTTGCCCCAAATTGGTCATGTCTCAAAATCTCACCAAATTGAGGACCTTAAACCCAAAGTTTCCACTCTACCCCTTCATGGAAAAACTTCACAACATCTCCCTTGATCATGTGGACCATTCAATTTGAACATAGTACAAGGCTAGGTCAACCTAGTCCCATGTCTAACCCAACATGCCCAAATTGGCCAAATTTCAAAAATCCCTTAAATTGACCTACCAATTGAAGTCAAAATCACTTCCACCCTTCACAAAAAATATTCATAACAATCATATACAGAATATTGATCAATCAATTGGGTCAATTGACGTAGCTAAACTAGCCTAAACCCAAACTTTAATCACTTGAATCCACATTGAACCCATGCATTAAACATGACCAACCCACCTTAAAGCAATCAAATTAACTCCATCTCAGCCATTGGTTCGACACTAAGATGAAGCCAAAACCCATCCAACACAAGCTAGATGAGCCATGGACCAAAAGTCCCCGAAATTAAGGGATCTTATTTCCAAAAATGCACATGCTTAAGATACCCTTACCAAAAAAAAACCTCTTTGCTTTAAATTACTTTGACAGCTTCCCCTGGATGCCATGAGCACCTACCTACCACCCCCTGTCATGGCCGACAGGCCTAGTCACCGGAGAAGCTCAAAACTGAGAGCCACCCCTATGGAACTTCACCCAAATCAAACCTAGAGGCCAGTGCAGCCAAATCAAATTGTAGAGCTCCTCTGCCCTCCACCTAAGCAACACAATGCACCCCTTAGTTGACCATGACAGCAACCCCTTGACCATTTTTATAAAAAGCACCTCCCATGGCCATGGAGGTAGTGCTAAAAATTTCTTAGAGAGACTCCTTCAAATTGATTAGAGAGCTTTCCTATGATTCCCTCAGTGCAGTCCAACTGTTTTCCCTCACCAATTTCCACCATCAGAGTTCATTTTTAAGCTCGAAATCTAGCCGGAAATCAGGACATAGCTCGATACACCTGCACAGTCCACCAAACTCAAATTAACTCCACCCACACCTTCACAACAGTGAAAGAAGCTTATGCCCCATCAAATTCCCCTCTCATAGAGCCTCTACCATAGCTCTAGACCAACACCCAAATCTAGTCGTGATCAAAATCATACATAGGCCTTACACCAAGACCAGAGACTTAATCCCTAGCCTCCTTGGATCACAATAAACATGCTAAGACTCTTTGATCGAAGCTTCACTTCTCAGAGCCAAGGTATAAAACTTCTCCTCCTCTCAAGCTTATTTTGATTCTCCATTTAATTAAGCTTAATTTAATTGCACGATTTCCTTATAGATATGTTTGTTTCAGTTAGATGAGTCCATATGATCTAACCTTAGGTGATTTGGTTGAATCTAGGCTGAGATCTTAGGATTTTAGTGTGGATGCTCGTGGGATCACTCTATCGTGGATGATGACGGGGAGCCATTCGATCGCGCGTGCATCGGATGGATGATTGTGATCAAGCTGGACAGTGCTTCGGAACATAAACCATGGGTCGAGTCAGCACTGAGCTGGATGGCAGCATTAAATGGGAGCGCGTCGCATGGAGCTTCAAAGCCGTCGTAGGTTGATGTGGCACCGCGCATTTAAACAGATCAATAGGGATTAAAAAAAAATCAGAAAATGACCCCTAGCTTTAAAAATTCATATCTTGGTGTACAGAAATCACAAAAAAAAAATACAAATGCCCTCTTGCTCAGTGAAAAAGGAGAGTAACATGGAAATAATTTGGAGTTCATTTGATGCTTATTTTTATTTTAATTAATTAAATACTGATTTGGATGTTTTGGTTCTCCATGCATGTAATAATCACACTATGCCTTAAAATTTTAGCATGTTGTTTCCTCTGTCTTAGGAAACATTCCCCAATTTTTCCAAAGTCAGAGGAGGTCCTTAGATAGAGAATCATATTTTTCAAGTTTATATGCATTATTTGCATGTTGCTTAGAAAAACACAAGAAAATTTTGGAAGGTTTATGATGACCAGGGATCCTTTAGAAAAATTTCTCATTAGCCAAATAATTCAAAATACACCTAATCTTTACAAACCCTAAATCACTAAAATATTTATTTTTGAAAAATACAAACAACAAAATGCCTTGATTTTTTATCTCCACTATTTTTAAGGATCCAGAGAACTCACCATAAAAATTTGAAAGCATTTTAAGTCCCTTTGATAACTTAAATTGATTTTTCAAAATAATTAATTATTTTGGCATCGAAATGATTTTCAATAATTAAAATATAACTTGAAAAATTTATAAAATTGGTTTTCTTTGAGTTCTCTATGATCAGGGGTGTTTTCTAAAAATAAAATGGAGTTTAAAAAAAACTTAATTTTTAACCTATTTTAAATATTTAAATATTTAAAAATACAAAAAAAAAACTCTTGAAAATGTTCTAAATTGCTTCCTAAGAACTTAAGAACAGTTAGAATATTTTTCTTGATTTTCTAAACAAAGAAACTGAATTTCAAAGTTTAAAAATGATTTTGAAAGGATATGATAATGACAGAGTTTATAAGGAAAAATTAAAGTTATTGCTTGATCGAAAGATTAACCAAAAGAACTTTGAACCAAGACAAGAAGTTTTGCTTTACAATACAAGGTTGAAGTTATTCCCTGGGAAATTGAAGTCTAGTTGGTTAGGGCCATTTACTGTGACCCAAGTTTACACTTACGGAACTTTTGAAATTGAAGATCAGAAAATGGGAAGTAGATTTAAAGTAAATGGACATAGATTAAAACCATATTATGAGGGTAAAAGACTAAACTTTAAAGAGGTTTTAATAATTAGTCAACCTGAATGAACCTTGAATAAGTCAGGCTGACGACGTTAATCCAAGAGCTTTATGGGAGCCAACCCATATTTACATTTATCTTTATTACGATTATGGTAGTTTTTATTTGAATTTATCGCTAGTTTATAGTAGTATTAAGCTCTACTACTCTTATTTACCCTTCAAATATCTTAAGAATTGGATCCATAAATAAAAATTGCGATGCATTCGGATGAGAGTGAAACTGTGAAAGTTTTGCCTTGGGCGCCGACGACGCCCTTGACGGCACCGACGGTGGGTTTTTCTCGAGAGTCCAGGCAAAAATTAATACAGAAGCACGGCGACGGCGCCCTCGACACCGCCGAAGGCGAGACCGGTAAGAGGCGGTTTCTTGTGTCCGATGAGCAGTTTTTTACGATTTTTGGGCAGGAATAGTCTTTTTAAACTAAAAAATTTGAACTTTAGTTCATATTTTCTCCCCAAAAATGAAGAAAAACTTTGTCAATTTCATTCCTATGGCATCCAATTCCCCTGTTAATCCCATAATGCGAGTTTTCAATCGGCGAAAGTTCATTATTGCAAAAGCGCAGCGAATCTTTAACAAGTTGTTGACGAAGAAAAGATTAATCAAGGAACGAGGATTTGTGAATCACGGATTGAATAATCCCAGAATGGATATTGAAGAAACAACAGTGCGGCAAAGATGGGAAGTGTTGTGCTCCACTACTGCCTCGTGGTAGTTCCTATGGTAAAAGAATTTTATGCAAATTTACATGGAATTAACCAAAATGTTGTTTATGTGCGAGGGAGATGGATTACTTTCACTCCTTGAAGAATCAATGAGTTATTATGATAGATAATGTTCCTGTCTGCCACTATTTCAATTTTGTCCCAATGTGAGACAAGATGAATGAAATTTACCAGTATTTGACAGGCGAACCTGATGATTGGGAAATGCGAGAGAACAAGTATGTTAGTTTTTTCTTCAACACTTTTGAATCCCATCTCTAAACACTGGCACTTCTTCATTTCTGTGAAACAGTTACAGACAATGAAAGTTGGTAAAATTTCTAAAGAAAGTGTCATTTTGAATTACTGCATCTAAAGGGGACTGCCGATCGGTATTGGATCTATAATTGTGAAGTCAGTCTTAGGCCTGATCGATCACAAATCAACTTATGGGCTTGGACACCCTTCAACAATTTTCTCACTTTGCAACCAGTCCCAAGTATCCTATGAAAACTGGGAAAAGTTACTACTACCTTTGAAACCTTTGGATCCAACTGAAAGATTCTCATCATTTGAAGATGAAAATGACATGGCTATGATAGTTGATCAATCTTCTAAGAATTCTTTGCCAGTATAACCCTTAGTCCCTGATAAGTCTTTGGTGATCCTGTGCCTAATCAAAAAATTGGAAAAGGAGGTACAAAATGTGATGAATGCAATTAATAATATCTCTGATTTCTTCGATCATTTAGACTGGAGGATTAAAGAACATTTCGATCATTCGGGAAATTTAGAAGATAGCTTAAAACAACTGATGAAGAGGATGAAATTAATTGAGGAAGATTCAACTGAAGAATTTCCTTTCTGACCCTTCTACAACCTCTTCGTCCATGTGCAATCAATGGGTGATCTCATAGGAGAAACGAGCACAGAATCTGACGAGTAGTATATCTCATATGTTACATTTATGTTTGAGTGTTTAGATTTGAACTTTATATTTACATTGCTTTAGAATTATGCTTAAATATCTCTATATAGTTGAGACTAAGCATAGGATGTTTTATTTTCAGTGTTTTGAGTGTTGTGGCTTGGATTGCGTTGCTGAATTAATGTATTGAGGTTGAGAAAATACCTAATTTAGGTGTGTTATGTAACGTTTATTGTATTTCTTGGAATTTATATATAAATATGATGTTATGTTTTGTGAAAGTTTGTATGTGTTAAGTACATCAATTAACTATTCAAAATTATGTTTATAAACATTAAACGGATATCGTTTAGGCTTAGAATTGATGAAAATCAGAAAAATATGAAATTTGGACATAATCAATAGAGCCCGCCGACGGCGCCCTCGAAGCCGCTGACAGGGGAATTTCCCGAGACTTAGGTTCAAAAATAAAATAGAGTGCGCCAACGGTTCCATCGACCCCGACATCAGCAAGATCACAAAAATACTTCTTTAACCAAAATTTTGACCGGTCAACTGCCACTATTCATCATCCCCTTCCCCTTAAAAACACAATTTTCGAATTAGGGCTTGAAAGATCTTGGATTGGGTGACGATTTTAAGGCTGTTTGATATCAGATTTTATCTTCTTTAGGTAAGAGCTTCACTCCAAGCTAAATATATTTAATTTTCACCATGTATCTCTTCCACATTGAGAAAACTTGAAAATTTGAAAATGTGAAGAAAATCTTGGAAGAAATTCATGGATCTTAATGTTGAACTCTTTGAATTACCATTGGAAGCCATTATTTACATATTAGAAGTAATTTTTAGAAATTTTCTTTGATTGATTAGATTAAAAATGGATCCACGTCAAAAGAGAAGAGTTGAGTTTGACAATTCACGCATCGTCAATGTGCTGGCTCAAACTCAATTCACTTCGATACTTCAAGGGAAAAAATGTATTCAAGATCGAGTTTTTGAGAATCCGGGAGGAGAAATTGAACAGTTATTGCAGAACAGAGGTGGGAAAACTTTTGTTACACCACCAATAAATCCAATGCAAATGTGGTGAAAAAGTTCTACGCCAATGTGATTTATGCTGAAGATGGAATCGTGCAAGTGCGTAGACTTCCTGTGGAATTTATCGCCGCCCACATTAAAACTTTTTATGAAGTCCCTGATTCTTACATCTGCCACTATGAATCGTTTAGTATGATGGAAGAACCCCTCAATGATGTGATTAACTTTCTCATTGATGGGAAAGGAACGTGGAAGATAAAGCAGCGAGAACAGGTAAACTTTTCTGCTTCCATGTTAAATGCCACCTCTAAGGCGTGGCACTATTTCATTTTTTCTACTCTGTTACCAACTTACCACCATAGTGAGATAACTAGAGATAGAGCTATTTTAAATTTCTGAATTTAGAATAATAAAATTATAAATGTGGGGAAGATTATTTTCAAGAATATATTGACTACGACAAGGAGTGAGACTAGTAGAGGTCTAGGACATCCTGGACTTATTTATGCACTTTGCCAACTTTCTGGAGTGGAAGTTGGAGAGGAAGAGTGGGTTCACCCTATGAAACCCATTAGTAAATCAAATATGAAAACTTATGTATCCCATGAGAAATTTCTCTCCCAATTTTCGTGCATGGTGATAATTCAAAATTTCTCTCCCAATATTCAAGTAAGAATAAGCTTGTCTACCTCCACTTTAGTCGGACTATAATTTGCATAAAAACATAACCTATCAGGTGACATATGATAAAATAAGTTGATTACCTCCAGTGAAAAAGGTACCATCTTTCCTCGAACCATGACTCTATTGTCTTCAGCCTCAGGGAGGTTTGCATAGAACTCCCTAACAATAGAAATAACTGCCACAGCAGAGAAACAACAGAATCATTCCCACTATCGGTGAATGATCAAATCCTCTACGTCTACACCTAGATTCCTAAAACTTCGCTCTTGAATTAGTTTTTGGGATTGCAACGCATCGCTATACTGATCTTGAGCATTCGAACTAACAAATTTAGTTGAATTGAAAGTGCTATTTCCTTTGCTCCTCTTCATTCTTGGTGTCATTCTACAAATTTTATAATTTTCAAAAATAACTTGAAAAACCAAGTTTAAATTACTAAACTAAACTTCCAAAGTATAATATACACTTCCCATGCAATTTCCATAGATCTTTTTCTCCTTTTTCACCAAAAATAGTGAATTTTTAAATTTCTCCAAATGTCCTCAAAATACATGGTGAAATTCCAAAATGTTTTCATAGAAGTAAAGCTCTTACCTCAAAAAACTTGGATCTAGCAAATTTCACTTGATTCCACCAAGAAATCTTCACTTTAGATGTGTCCTAGCCTTCCAAAATTGCAATTTTGAGAGGTTGAAGGTGACTGGAGGCATAAAAATGGTGATTTTTTTATCCAAAATTTCATTTTTAACCATTCGCGAACCGATTTTTATGAACCGACGCTTAAGCGCGGGTAAGTGGCAGTTAGCACTTAAATGTCAACTCTTGGGTAAAACAAAATTTTTAAATTAAAGTAAAATGCACTATTTACCCAAGTAAACCACCCTTTAAATGGTCTCATAGCACTTAAATGTCTATTCTCAACTTCCTATAACACCCCTCTCTCTCAAAATTCTCTATAATAACTATTTCAATTTGAGGCTGAAAATTACACAAATTTTCACACAAACAAACTCATATTGATTCACAAACAAGTGAAAATACTTTTAACGACTTAATTCTAACTCCAAATAGTCTTGGATGAGAAAATATTTCTAAATACAAACACACAACAATCATAAAACAGAATGAAGTCTTAAATACTAAAAACAAGACTTAAACCCTAAACCACTTCAAAACACAAATTATAACACTAAACATAATTCCATTCTTCATTTAAAGGAACAAATTTCTATCTTTCATTAGTATCTCTAGGAATATAGAGTTGATAAAACGGACAGTGGTGACGAGTTGTAATACAATCTTCTTCAATCCACATCTACTTTAATAACATCCCTTTATTTGCTTCCTCTATATAACTTTTTTTGGCTAAATTAAATATTCAATTACAATAAAAAAAGATCTAGATGTGCACGCAACTCAAGTACTTTGGTCTCCAATAAAGCCATAGTATTCTAAAATTTTTTATCTTTAATACACCTAACAATTGTGCAATTTTCCATTTGCTTTTAATGCATATATTTAGTAATTTTCAATGATATTACACTTTAATGGAAGGTATTTTGTACATTTTTGGTTTCAGGTATAGAAAATGGAGCTGTGGAGAAAAAGAATAAAAAATAATGCAATTTGGAGCAAAAACGAGCAAGAAAGAAAATTTTATCTTAGCACATTTCAATATTTCTTTCTATACTTAATCTCTTTTAAACTTCTCAAACCTTTTTGAAAGAAATTACACTTTGAATAAAAGTTATTTTATGCTTATTTTTAGATCTATCTGTTAGGAACGCAACGCAACTGAAACGGGGTGAAACGAAGCTAAAACGGAGCCAAACAAAGCAAAATGGTGGAGCTGTACAGCGTGGACACTAGTAGCGCCAGACCCAGCTTCGGAAATGCTAAAGATCAGAAAAATGATGTTTAAATGGCACCGAAAGCACCCAAAATGGCACCGACGGGGCCCGTAACGGTCATGGATCAAATTTTTGTGGCTTTTGATGTTCTATAAGGCTCCCAATTGATTCAAACACACCATGAAACAATTCAATGAATCAAAACACTTAGATAAGTCTCTTGAATGAAGAAATGTTTCTTTTGGATGAATAAATTTGACTCTTAGAAAAAAGGATGGAATTTGTGTCTCTTTAAAAAAGATGGCGTGGCACCTCTCAGATGCATGTGTCTGTGTGTGTGTGAGGGTGTGAGTGAGAAAATGTGGAGAATGTTTAGTGATCATAGAATAGATGTAGAAATGTAGATTTCTACCTTTTTTGGAGATATTGGTGAGGGGATTTTGAGAGAATATGTAAGGGAATGTTCTAGCATTGCATGGATCGGCGAGAGACTTTATGGGAGAGATTTTCATCTTTCATTCAAGGGGAAAAGCTAAGTATTATGTTCTTCATTATCTTATGATTTTTTAAACACTTATCAAGTAGATTTGCTTTGATGTGATGAAGTTTTTCGTTGTGTTTTCTTCATGCTTTGTGATGTGTTTCTCTTATTCTTTCTTTTCCTTAGGAAATAGTGGCATGAAGAACTATGTCATTATTTTCCCTTTAATTTTCTTTTATGATGAGTTGGAATCATGTTTTAGATTTTAGGATGCATGCTTGAAGAAGTTTTAATTATAAATGTGACGGTTTTTACTTACATTTCATTTACATTAGAACAAAGGCTTTTTGTAGTGTTAAAATTCATTGTAATTGCATTAAGACCTGAGAGAGCGGTGTAATTCTCAAAAAAGTAGAACCTCATTCAAATTCTATGGATGGTGAAGTTCATGGGGGTTGGATGCAAATATATAATGAAATATACTTTGATGGGCGTAGACTTTGAGATTTTAGGGTGACAGACAAAAATCCCCAATTTGGTCATAGTGTTTAAAGAACTAAAGCGAGAGTTAGCCTTCACAGTAAGGGAAGTGGGAGCTCTGGAGTGGTAGCCAATATACTCCTAGCCTAACCACAAATTTAGGGACTAAACCTGAGATTAGCCAATGATTTTCTGTAAAAACTAAATCAGGGTAGAGACTTAAAATTGCTTCTATTTGACACATACAATATTTAATATATCTCATTCCTTTGCATTATCTAATTCACTACCAAAGAATAATAGAATTTAACATCTTAAAGTTCCCCAAACCAACTAATCCAAAATGGGTTACCCATAGAATTAATATTTACATTTAAGAATAGTTACTATCCTTACATTTAACATTCACATTTAGAAGTAGTTGCTAGATAAAACACTATTTTAATCGACATTGCAATCTATGACATGATAGTAGCAGACTGGAATTTGACTAAAGACATCTTTTCTCGCTTCCACATGGGATCGATATTCGTGGTTTAATCAAAAAGTCCTATATTACTTGATTGATACATATATTTGGGTTTATATCACTGTGACTATATAGAATATATAAAATTAAGCATATAAAAAAGTTGCATCAAGCTTTTGGCACCGTT
>NEWO01000195.1:489996-506418 GCA_003013225.1 Phalaenopsis aphrodite | reverse complement strand
AAACGACTTTCAGGACTCCCACTCAGTGTACACCTTATATGCTAGTGTACGGGACCGAGACCGTGCTAGTGCTAGAAATTCAGACACCATCTCTCAGAGTCGTCGTTGCCAACTAACTCACAACACAAGAATGTGCAAAACTTAGACTTGAAGAATTGGAGAGTCTCGGGGGAAAACGACTAGAAGCACAACAACATTTGGAGCTCTACCAAACAAATATGGTACATACTCATGACAAATTAGTCCGCCCGAGGACATTCAAAGTTCGTGACCTCGTACTTATGCTCAGAAGACCTATTCTTGCTCGCCGCAAAATAGGTGGGAAGTTTGAGCCAACTTGGGAGAGACAATTTGTCGTTGAGAAGGTCTATACAAGAGGAACCTACCAGTTAGTGAACTTCTGGGGCGAAAGACCCATGTTACCGATAAATGGATGATACCTGAAATCCTATTACCTAACCTGATGTTACTTGATGCCGCTTGCCTCTGCTTGTTTTGAAAACTTTGAAACTTTGATTGTTTTAAGGTTATCTATATGGCCAAATGTCTATGACCAGGTCCAAATTTTGTAATTAACCTCATTATAATGAAAATTGTGAGAAGATTTTTGAACTTCACACGTCCTCTTTTCTACTTTTGAATTTAAATATTATACTAACTTAAAAGAAACTCACACATAAAATGAGTAATCCTCTTCACCAAAACAAACTAAAATTTACTTTAATAAATACTTTGTTTTGTTCTCGTTCATGACAAGCTTTGGTCCACTGACGTTTTTCATGTCGTCTGCAGAAAAATGTCAAGATAGAGGCTGATCTTTGCCTTCCAGGATGGCTGGAACCTTGCGTTGAATGAGGAGATGGCGCCGCAAGGAGGTGTCATAGATTTCAACGTGAATTTTTAACCAAGTTGATATGGACTACGAGGGTCCTCTAATGGACGTAGTAAGCAGTAAAGAAAAGGAGGGACTGCCTTCACTGTTGAGGGTGACAACTCAAGACAATGTGTCACGCAAAGGTAAAAACGTGATAGCAGAATACGATCTGATGGAGGGACCTAGTCGTCTGCCCTCCATGGTAGCTACTCCAGCAAGAGAACTAATAGTCGCTCGTAATGAACGATTACCGAATTCTCCGCTCCGATAGATGTAGTGCAGAAATGCCAGCTGAAAGAATAAGAGAGCCTTTCTGCGACAGGAACGCAAACACCAGAGAGACGTGAGCAGTTTTCTTACCCACATTCTTGAGGGACATTTTTATGACCCAGATCTGAGAGAAACTTCTGTCAGCCTACCCACTACAGATGAAGAGTTAGGATTTGTGATAGAATCAGATGTGCTCCAAGTTCCAGATATCTTATGCAGGGGTTGCCCAACATGCAACGTTGAGGTACCAATCGAGACATCAGTCACGGGTGCATTAGAAGAATGTCCGGACTGCAACATTCTGCATCTATAGCATTTCCGTACATTAGAAGAATACACTTCAAGCACCAATGAGTTTCAGACTCCAGACTTTGCGAAAAATGAACCATATGTCCCACTGAGGACGGATCAGCACGCGCCATGGAGCCTAAGATCAAACATCCCACTAGAGGCTGAATCTCATATTCCAGATCGACCAACACCAGTTTGGATCCCCATCAAGGCCCGAAGGAAGGAACGTCCATGGCAGCTACCGACTCCTGGTATGGTAGAATACTATAAGATAAGCAGAGTAAATAAAAGAGAATTCAAGTTCTATGAAGAATTTCAGGGAAAGTTTGTCAACATATTGGAGGGCCTAGAGCTATATACCAGGGTTTTCTCGAAAATTGATGAAAGAAGCATTCTATACTGCATCTTCGATTTAAGAGATAGAGGTCGAGCGGACCTTCTCATGGTGAGGACATATTCCGAACCGAAGAAATTGATGAGGGGAAAGGGAAGAATCACCATCCAATGCAGCTGTTGCTACAGTTTCACGAACGACAGACAAGGGAATTCGCCTGAGATACTTAGATACGACCAAGTGAAACTGTTACCACCGATGATAAAATGGATGATCAAGAAAATGGTTAAGTGGAATATTCTACCCGTTACTTGCATTCCCAACAATTGCATCATTAACATTTATGAAGAAGGTGACTGTATTCCCCCACATGTTGATCATCATGATTTTGTGAGGCCTTCCTGAACGGTCTTGTTCATGAGTAAAAGCAATATTCTATTTGGTAAAGAAATTGATATAATCGGCCCTCGTGAATTCAGAGGAGCTATGGAGATTCCTCTTCCAGTTTGTTCAGTACTTGTCCTGAAGGGCAATGGTGCAGACATTGTCAAGCACTGCATTCCAGGAGTGCGACACCGTATGGTGTCAATAACCTTCTGCAGAATAAATGACAGTAAAATACCGTATGAATTCCAGAATGACCCAGAATTGGAGGAGTTATTTCCATACAAGCTATGAGAAATTTGTACCTCTAAGTACATGCAAAGGGAACTCTTATCCTGGAGCATGACTTCGAAGGTCTGCTTGATCAGGAGCTCAACATACCTGGTATAGGGGGTTCACTTTCTTTCTTTTAACAGCATGACATTTATGTGATATATGCAGTCTACAGTGTATTCATATCATGAGATGATTCTCAATGTATTTCGACATGGATTACATAATGTACATTTTGAGGCATTCGCCTATGTCTGATTTAGGGCATCCCTATTTGTGGCAAATTAATGGAAATTTCTCTCAAATTTTGCCTTTTTATTAGTTGCCTTTTTGTGCGATGGATGAAAGCCGCAAACCATGCGATGGTTCAGAATTTCAATGAACAAAGAACGAAACAACAAATCTTCAACAATAAATAAAACACAAATAATCATAAATGAGTGAATAATAAAACAAATTTCTTTTGAAAATAAACCAATTAAAATTAAAACTTTAAAAACACATTTTTGAAAAATTAGATGTTATAACAACAACAAGAAAATGAAATGAACCTGTTGAGTGGATGCTTCCGTTTTTGGAATTTCCTACTCTTTGTGTGCGCAACACAACCATCGTTATCTACCTTAAATCTCTTTGCATCCTCGTAGAATTTTGCATTCTGCACAAAATCTCACAAAGCTCTACAAATCTTCTACAAAATCAGCCTTTCCACATGATACACTTTTGCAAATTCAACACCATAAGCTTTTTAAATTTCAATTGTCACATTTTGAGGTCGATACCTAAATTTCGACTCCCTCTTTGGAATTGATACCTACAATTCAATTCTCTCATCTTCGAATTGATACTTACATTTCAATTCTTACATTTTAAGGTCGATACCTAAATTTCAACTCTCTTCTTGGAATTAATTCTTACATTTCAATTCTATCATCTTCGAATTGATACTTACATTTTAATTCTCACATTTTGAGGTCGATACCTAAATTTTGACTCTCTCTCCTTGGAATTGATACCTACATTTCAATTCTCTCATCTTCGAATTGATAGTTACATTTCAATTCTTACATTTTGAGGTCGATACCTAAATTTTGACTCTCACATTGGAATTGATTCGTACATTTCAATTCTCTCATCTTCAAATTGAAACCTACATTTCAATTCTTACATTTTAAGGTTAATACCTAAATTTTGACTCTCTCCTTGGAATTGATACCTACATTTCAATTCTCTCATCTTTGAATTGGTACCTACATTTCAATTCTTACATTTCAAGGTCGATACCTAAATTCTGACTCTCTCCTTAGAATTGATACCTACATTTCATTTCTCTCATCTTTGAATTGATACTTACATTTCAATTCTTAAATTTTGAGGTCGATACCTAAATTTTGACTCTCTCCTTGGAATTGATACCTACATTTCAATTCTCTCATCTTCAAATTGATACTAACATTTCAATTCTTACATTTTGAGGTTGATACCTAAATTTCGACTCGCTCCTTCGAATTGATTCTTGCATTTCAATTCTCTCATCTTCGAATTGATACTTACATTTCAATTCTTACATTTCGAGGTCGATACCTACATTTCAACTCTCTCCTTGGAATTGATACTTACATTTCAATTCTCTCATCTTCAAATTGATACTTAAATTTCAATTCTCACTTCTGAATCAATCTTACATTTCTGATTCATTTCATTCGAGGTTGGTCCTTACATTCCAACACTCTCTTTTGAGAGTTGACTTATATTTTAATTCTCACTTCCAAATTAGTCTTGCATTTCTGATTCATTACATTTGAGGTTGGTCCCTACATTGTGACACTCTCTTTTGAGAATTAATATATATTTCAACTCTCAGTCCCACATTTCTGATTCATTACATTCGAGGTCGGTCCTTACATTCCGACTCTCTCTCTCTCTCTCTCTCTTTAATTGATATTTAAATTTCAATTCCCACCTTGGGGTCAGCACTTACATACTAACTCCCGTCCTTTGGAAATCATTAAATTTTCATAACTCAAAGTCCACTCTCCAATCTCCAGTGAGAGTCCATACTTCTTGACTTAATTAAACACCGCTTGCTAATTCCACAGCAGAAACAAATCACACACACAACTCTATGCGTACTTCCGGGTCTGTTGACTTAGGAGTTTGTATTGGTTTTTGTTGGTCTCGTCGGTCAACTCCAATATGCACGGTGTGCTTGCCCAACACACCACACCTATTGGGGGTCCATTTGTTGACCTTACTTTTGGTTGAGGTTTAGTTTTTCCTCTTTTGTAGCCTAAGGTCCAACCATACGATTTTCCTACTGACTATTCTTAGAAAACTAGAAAATGCACCCTCACCACTAGAATTTCCAAACTCTTCTCTACTCAACTTGAAGTTCCACATATTGGTCCTAACCTCTANACTAGAAAATGCACCCTCACCACTAGAATTTCCAAACTCTTCTCTACTCAACTTGAAGTTCCACATATTGGTCCTAACCTCTAGCACTTAGTAGGGGGGTCACTATGGGGGAAAATCAAGATGCGTCACCCTTAGGACTGCTGGACCTTAGGGTTAACCCTCGGTGTTGATCTAGAGATAAGGCACTCACTACACTCACTACACTCACTACACTTATCTACACCCACATTCACTCACAACCCTAAACTTAAATTTCTAACCTAAATCCCTTGATCTTTTGGGATACTCATGTAGATGGTCCCTTAATCTTACTAGCCCTAGGGTTATGGTTTGGCTAAGACCACTATGTAGAGGACCAAAAATGGGGTTTCCATTGGTCCATGGCTTGTTGGTAATGGCTGGTACCTCAACTCTACCAGAATACCCATCTTGGCCTTTTACCCCTAAAACACTCCCAAATTACCAAAATACCCCTCTTGAGCCTAAAATTCCAAAAATTTCCAGAAAATCCCAATAAATCCCAAATATTCCCAATTTCATTTCTCTTAACTACCACATCACTCAATTTGACCAATTTTACCATCTTTTTCCAAAACCCCCAAATTTGCCTTTAAGGGTCCAATTTCCCAAAATTCAACTCAAATGTCCATCAATTTGATCTCAATCAATCCCAATTCCAATCCTAAACTCAAATTCACCTTTGATATGATCAAACTAAACCAAATCCAAGCCTATTTAGCCCATGATTTTAGCCTAATTTTGAGTTAGGTTAAAGCCCCACTTTTGACCATATGACATAATCTCACCAAATTGAACCCATAGCCTAGTCAATTGGCCCAAATTAATGTTCAAAAATCTTAATAACATTCTTATACATCAAAATCAACCATCAATTCACCTTGTTGAAGCCTCATAACCATTTGATTTTGGCCTAAATCCAAAATTCCCAAATTTTGCCCCAAATTGGCTAAGTCCCCAATTTTCACCCAATTGATTGCCTTAACTTCCAAATTGACATCCAATTCTTGTTCAAAACTCTTCATGAGGTCCCTGTTGACCATTTACAACAATTAATTTGAACTTAGCCCAAGGCTAACCCAAGCTAGACCCAAGCCTAGCCCAACATAATCAAATTGATTAAGGTTCAAAATTCCCTCCAATTGACCCTTAAATTAAGCTCAAAACCACTTCCATTCTTCACCAAAGTTGTTCATTATGATCATCTACACCAAATACCATATTTATTTGGGACAACTTACATGGATAACATAGTGCAAACCCAAGTTTTGGCAATTTGCACCCACTTAGACCCATGCACTAAATGTGATCTAACCACCCTAAAGTCACAAAATTAACTCCATCACAACCATTATTTAGACTTAGTGACAAGTCCAAACACCATGAAACCACCTAAATCAAGCCAAGGACCAAAGTTCCCCCAAATTAAGTGAAATTATTTCCAAAATTGCACATGTTTAAGATATCTTTGCCAAATCAAAGCACATTTGCAATAAATTGTTGTGATAGATTCCTGTGGGTTCGCTAAGCTCCAACCCACCTCCCCCTTGTTTGTCGGCCAGCCTAGTGGTCGGAAAAGCTAAAAATCAAGAGCCACCACTTGGCACCTCACCCAAATCAAACCTAGAGGGCAGCTCAACCAAATCAAATTGAAGAGCTCATCTGCCCTTCACCTAAGCACCACAATGCACACAAACTTGTGCCCTGAGAGCCACCCCATTGCCAATTTTATAAAAACTCACCTCCCACGGCCATGAGAGGTGTGCTGAAATTTTCTTAGAGAGGCTTTTGCAAACTTCTCATAGAGGTTTCCAAAGATCCCCTCAGTGCATTCAAACTATTTTTCCCAACCAATTCTCATTGTTGGAGCTCAAGTTTGAGCTTGAAACCTTGCTGGAAATCAGGATAGAACCCAATACACCTCCATAGTCCACAAAACTCAAATTAAATTCACCCACACCTTCACAAAAGTGAAAGAAGCCAAAACCCCGTAAAATCCCCCTTCTAAAGAGCCTCTACCATAGCTCTAGATCAACACCCAAATCTGGCCGTGATCGAATTCAAACTTAGTCCTTACACAAAGACCAGGGACTCAATCCCTAGCCTCATTGGACCCATATCTGGCCATGATCAAAGCTTCACTTCTCAGAGCAAAAGTATAAAACCTCACCTCATCCCGAGCCTATTTCGATTCCCCATTTAATTAGGCTTAATTTAATTTCATGATTACCGTACGGATATGTTGGTCTCACTTAGACGAGTCCATAAGATCAAACCCAAGGTGATTTGGTTAAGTCTAGGCTGAGATCTTCAGGTTTTAGTGTGGACGGTCACGGGATCATTCTATCAAAGACGATGACGGGGAGCCATTCGATCGAGCGTGTATCAAATGGATGGAGGAGATCGAGCCAGACAGCGCTCTGAGACATAAACCGCGGGCCGAGTCAACTACGTGGATGGTGACATCCAAACAAAGCGTGCCACGCATGCCTTCGGAGCTGCCTAGGATCTAGTTAGCACCCGTGGTTTAAATAGATAAATAGGGCTTTTCCTTATTTATTTAAATACCCCTAACTTAGAAAATCCATAACTTTGTGTAGAAAAATCACAAAAATAAAACAAAAATACCCTCTTGCTCAGTGAACATAGGAGAATAATGTGAAATAAATTTCAAGTCCATTTGATGCATAAAATATTTTTAATTAATTAAACACTGTTTCAGATTATTTGATTCTCCATGCATATTGACACATCACCTTGGCTTGAATTTTTGGCATGTTGTAGCCTCTGCAAGGGAAAACATCCTCTGATTTTTCTAAAGTTAGATGAGGTTCCTATATAAAAATCCATATTTTTCAAGATCTTGCACATTATTTCTTTAAAAAAATCATGAAAATTAGTATATTGATTAGAAAATCCTAAGAAAAGTTTGGAAGGTCCAACATGACTAAGGAAGCATTTGAAAATAATTTCACGGGTCAATTTATTTAAAATACCCTTAAATTTTACAAACATTAAATCACTAAAAAAATTAATTTAATAAAATATAAACATTTAAATGACTTGATTTTTTATCTCCATTGTGATTTATGATCTAGAGAACTCATCATAAAAGTTCAAGATATTTTGACTTCATTTGATAACTTAAATTGATTTTCAAAGATAAACATCATTTTTGGCATTTAAATGATTTTTAAAAAAACAAAATATAACTAAAAAATTATGAAACTTGGTTTTTTGAGTTCTTTGTGATCAGGGATATTTAATAAAAATAAAATTATTTTAAATATAAAAACTTGCTTTTTAGCCTTTTTAAATATTTAAGACAATTAAAAATTCATAAAAATCACAAAAATAATAAAACTCATGGAAATATTCTAAATTGCTTCATAATCACTTATGAACAATTAGAATATTTTTCTTGACTTTGTAAATAAAGATATTGAATTTCAAAGCCTAAAAATATTTTTTAAGGGCTAAAAATGAGTTTTTTTCACTAAAATAATTCCAATAAATCAAAGAAAAAAAAGGTGAAAATTGCTCCTCTTAGTTCTCTAACCTCAGAGAGATTTTTTAAAAATATAAAACTTAATTTTCACCATCTAAAATATTTTATTTTTATTAAATAGTCCAGAACTTAAAATAATTCTAATAAATCACAGAGAATTCAAAAAAGTATGAAACTTAATCCAAAGGCTTATCTAGTCCAGGCATAGCTCCAATAACAATTTCAGGAGATTAGAATTTACCTTGGTCAAGTTAGGAATTTTTCTTTGAAAAATCCTATTTTTTCATGAAAATAATTATATAAAATAAATTAAATTATGAAAAATCACATTTTCTATTCTGATGTCTTAATTGACCCACGAGTGAGGTAGGATAAAATTTCAAAGTCCTTTGAATTGAATTTGACAAATTAAGAGGTGTTAGAGCCTTAGGGGCAAATGTGTAATTTTGAAAATTTAGCCTTAATTAACATTTAGGCTTAAGTCAAGGAGGGGAATGGGTAACCTCTGATCTTAATCAATTTATTTGATGCTTGAAACACAAGGACTCAATTGGTAGAAACCAATCTCACTTGCTTAATTAAGTTAATAAATTTCTAAATTATTAAAATTTGGAAGTTTATTAAAATTAAATGATCTTGGACTTAGGGGTATGACTTTTGAAGTCAATAATTAATCAATTTAATACCCTTATTTTGATTTTCAATTAAAAATTTAAATCATGAATCATGACCACTTAAAGCTTAACCTTTTCTAAACTAATTAAGACACTCACCTAAGTCTTAAGGGCTTAGTGGTGACTTAGGCCAAACCAAAATTGACTAAATGAGGAATAGAAAAATAAACATAATTAAATCATTAAGTTGAGTTTAGTAAGTTCATTTGGACTAAGTGAATCCAATAGAAAATAGTGGTGCCGGAACGAGGGAATCGTAGGATCCTAATTGGTGTCACTCTAACCAACTTTAACATGCCCTTATAAAATTTAAGGAACTTCAACCATAGAGTCACCTAATTTGACATTATAGCTTGACACACTAGAAAACTCGAACTCGTCATAGCAAGGAGCTTGGGACTAGCATGGTGGGCAGCACGACCATCTTTAACAGCAAAACATGTCTTCCCCAGCTAAACCAATCTTCCTCCCTTAGACTTAAACAACAAAGCCATAGGATGTCGATTTTGCTTGCTTATGCAACGTAAATCGTCACCTTATCTTTAGGCCTTTGTATAGCCCTGGTATACAATATAAGCCCTAACTTGTCTTAGAATTCCAAGGTTGTCGTTTGTCACGACCTAAATCCTCACATCTTCCAAGCTATTTGCGTGATCGTTTCACACGAATGTAAGCCCAAACTAATAAAATTGGCAGGATGAAATAATTAATTTTTTTCTCCTCAAAACTGAAGCTAAACATTAGGATAGCTTGGGAAGTCACTGAGGTTCTCCTCTGAATCCATGAGATCCACTAGTTCTTCCTCCTTTAGATTCTACAATAAAATGTTCCAAATTGGAACCAATCTCCTTTCACACATCTATGCTCGATCTCATTGAAGAGTCCTACCCTTTGAAATCCCTTGAAGATAATATTTTCTTGATTTTTATCGAGAGTAGGTGACCTTGTTCATTTAAGATGTAATTAATTATGGTGTTTGCCCTTATAGGAAGCATGTCTGAACTTAACTTAATATAAACCCTATTTAATCCTTTATATTAAACATGGGAACTTGTCGGCAAATATAAAGGTTTCACAAACCAGACTGACGTCATACTTTCCTTAGTTTATTTGATCGAGCCTCATCCTCAAGTCTTGTGTTTATCCTTCAAGATAGATACAGGAGTTGAGGTACAGTGCTCTTTCATTTTAAACTATGAAAAATATGTTTGATTTCATACTTCAACATCCTTCCGAAGCGTGCGATGGGATTTCGATTCCAGCGACTAACAGCTTCTTACGGGCAACTCCCCTCCAACCAAAAATATCGCCGACAAAAACCAAAAACATAATTTTGAAAAAAAATAAGAATTTAACTTTTAATTTATATATATTGGGATACTACACAAGTACAAGTATCGTTAACGAGTAATATAGGACTTTTTGATTAAGACCTGAATATCGAATCCAAAGGGAAGATATGCAATATGCATTTTTTGAAAAACTTTCTATTTTTAAAAAGACAATTATTTAAACTAAAAATGTTTTTGCAGTAAAGAAAGTTAAAATATTATTGATAACTTTTATAGTTTGACAAAAACAGTACAAACTTAAAATGATAACTTGAGTTTTTGTAGAAGAAAAGCACTAAATATGAAAATATATTTCTCCTTATCATGAATCAGAAATAAGTATAGTAATTCGATTGTGGAAGTTTACATATTGTGTTGCGCCAAAAAGAATCTATAATATTCTTTACCCTTACTAGATATGCTGTAAAGAACATTGGCTAATTTAAATTTGATTAGTTCTCAAGACCGGCTAGGCAGGGGAAAAACTAGCTCTCACTCTAGAGTTCTCCCAATTCACTCGACCTGGGGGCTAACATCTCATATCAGAACCTAAAATAATAAACCAATTTGAAGGCTTTAACCTGTCAATTTAATGTCATTTAACTCTACACCCTTCAATGAATATTTCCCTATTTATTTGCACTCAATCATATGAACTACTTTCTCATTCATACAACCTCGTGTGATTCTTTCCAATTATTAACTGAGACAATACCATCCCAGTTCTTACATTTTCTCACAATAAATTTTTCCATCTCGAATGGCAAAATCAAAAAGTAAATGTAATACATGGATTTAAATTATCACAACTTCTTCCAAAATTAAAGATGAATACTCTCCACAACTTCCATCTACTTATCATTTTAAGAAGAAAGATAAAGAAAAATAATCAGAATACATGGATAAAATAAAACCACACTTTAGTTTAAAAGTTTAAATCATTATCAAACCAACAACAAGTCTCAATTAAAACCAAAAGCTGTCTAAAACAAATGATAAAAACTTATCTAAAGTCCTCCACCACACTCTTGAAGTTTCCCTGAATCTCTTCTATTTGAATACATGGATAAAATAAAACCACACTTTAGTTTAAAAGTTTAAATCATTATCAAACCAACAACAAGTCTCAATTAAAACCAAAAGCTGTCTAAGACAAATGATAAAAACTTATCTAAAGTCCTCCACCACACTCTTGAAGTTTCCCTGAATCTCTTCTCATTTACAACACTCTCAATATAAAACTATAAATAAAAAAAGGATAAATATGTGGTGCCTGAAAATCTTTCCATCTAACACCCTAATTTTTTTATCTTTCAAAACATTCACAGTACTTTCAGGACCTCTTTCAAAGTCCCAACCTTCCTTCTTTTATAATTCTCCAAAAGGTGTCTTCGTATCTCTTCAAAATGTGGCTTGATTCGATGTATTTTCCCAAGAGATGCATCCTTTTGCAATAATTTTCATCCATTGTGGTGATAACCACTTACTAAGCCAATAGGTGCCTCAAAAATCTCCTTAAAATTCACAAAAACTGAATTTACTCATCCAATAACTACCACTGGCGCTTAAGCGCGGAGCCTCTAGAGCTTAGGCGTAGCCTTCTCTATTTAACCGGTGCTAATGCACTGGATCTGACGCTTAGGCGCCAAATCACTTTTGCACAATTTTCACCTATTTGATCCAAATTTGACCCTTTTTCACTCCTTTAATCATTCTTCACCTTTTAACTCTACCTCAAAGAAAAAAATCGGAAGTCCTTCTATTAAAGCGCAATATATCAAAAATAGGTATAAAAATGTGTCTAAAAACACTATATATTTTAGGTGTATCAAAAAACCTCACCATTAGAACTTCTACCCTCTTCTTTGCGCAACTTGAAGTTCCACATATTGGTCCTAAACTCTAGCACTTAGTAGGTGGGTCAATATGAGGGAGCTCAAGGAGAGTCCCCCTAAAACTGCCTGACCTTAGGGTTAACCTTGGGCATTGGTCTAGAGCTATTTCACTCACTTACACTCACTCTCACCCACAATCACTCACAACCCTAAACCCAAAATTGTTAACTTTGATCCCGTGATTTTTTGGGAAACTCATGTAGATGGTCCACTAGACCCGCTAGCCCTAGTCAAGGGTTTAGCTAAGACAAGTGCATAGAGGACCCAAATGGGAATTCTATTGGTCCATAGCTCACATAGGGAGGTTGATACCCCAATTCTACCAAAATGTCCAACTTCGCCTTTTGCCCCCAAATCAACCCAAATTACCTAAATGCCATTGAAACCATAAACTTGGTCAAAATCCTCAAATTCACCCAAAATATCAAAATTGGCTCAAAAATCATTTCAAACCTTTGAAGATACCCAAATTATCCAAAACCACCAAAAATACCAAATTTATCAAAATACCCCCAAAATTGCCAAAATTACAAAAATACCCATGGCACCCCAAACTTTCCCAAAACCTCCAAAATCACTTCAAATGTTTCTAAAACCAATATAGACCCTCCAATTGAACTCAATTTGACCATTTTGACCAAAACCCCAAATTACCTGTAATGGCCCAACTTTCTCAAATTCATATAAAATGTCCATCAATTTGGCCTAAATTTCCCTCAATTTCAATTCTAAACTCAAATTCACCTTTCATATGACCAAACTAAACCAAATATAAGCTTAATTGGCCAATGCTTTGAGCCTAATTTTGATCCAAGTCAAGCCCATAATTTTGGCCCTATGAGTTAAACCGACCAAATTGACTCCCATAGCCTACTCAATTTACCACAATTTATGTTGAAAACTCTTCATGACAATCTTACACATCAAAATGGACCTTAAATTGGCCTTAGTAAATCATCATTTGCTTTCAATTTTAACCCAAGTCCAAAAATCCACAAATTTGCCCTAAATTGGCTGTCCCCAAATTCCACCAAATTTATGGCCCTAATCCCAAAATTGACTCCAAAGTTATGTTGAAAACTCTTCATGACATTCCTGTAGACCATGTTAAACAATCAATTTGGACTTAGCACAACCTAGACCCAAGTTTAGTCTAACATGCACAATTGACCAAAATCTCAAAATCCTACAAATTGAACCCCCAATTGAACTCAAAATCATTTCAACCCTTCACCAAAAATCTTTATTACAATCATCTACACAATAGGTAATCAATTAATTAGGCTCAAAGTCATGGATAGCCTAACATAAACCTATCCTTTGGCCATTTAGACCCACATTGAACCCATGCACCAAAATTGACCTAGCCAAGTCAAATTGACCAAGGTAAGACTTCTACTGCCAACTTTTTGTTCATAGTAACCAAGATAGACCCACTTAACCCACCCTAGATGAGCAATGTAACAAAGGTATCCTAAATCAAGGGATTTATTTCCTAAATTGCTTAATCCAAAGATATCTTTGCTAAAACCTATCACCAGCCTAAATTAATTGATGTGACAGATTCCTCTGAGGTTCCTGAGCCAAGCACCTCCCTTACCATTTTCAATCGGCCAAGTCACCGGAGCACTTCAAAACCAAGAGCCACCACACTTAAATCATTACCCAATAGAATCATCTAAGCTGTTCCAATGCCATTGGCCAATTGCGCCGCTTAGCTCACCACCTCAGCAAGCTTTTACACCCAAAGCCAGGCCTTGAGCTCCCCTCTCCGGCCATGGCTATAAAATGGTCTCTTCATGGCCAAAGTTTGGGTGCATAAATATTCTCAAGGAGCCCTTGCCCAATTATTCCCATAGCCTCCTTGAAACCTCCTCAGTGCAACCTAACCACTTCCTTGCCCTAATTTCTCTTGCTAGAGCTCAATTTTAGAGCTCAAATCCTTACTGAAAATAGAACACTCTCCACCACAACTCCACACTAAACCAAAATCAAATTAAACTTTCATAAAACCTCACCACAGTGAGATAAGAAGAAGCCCCATCAAAGCCCCCTCAGAGAGAGCCTCTACCCTAGACATTGATCAACACCCAAATTCAGTCTTGATCGAATTTGGTTCAAGGAATTTCACCACAGTAAGAGGTTTAATCCCTAGCCTCCTTGGACCTCCACGAATGTGTCGAGCAGCTATGATTGAAGCTTCCCTTCTCAGAGCAATGTTATAAACCTCCCCACTGTCCTGAGCTTATTTTGATTCTACACTTGCAAATATTTAATTTAATGCCATGTTAACTGTATAGATAACTTCATCTAGGCTAGATGAGTGTTTAAAAACAAAATCGAGTCAATTTGGTTAAGTGTACCTTAAGTTGTTAAGTCTAGAAGGTGGACGGCTCTCGGGGTGAAACAGACGGGGATGAAGACTCACGGCCATTGGATGGCACGTGTATCAAATGGATGGGTCACATGAAGATGAATAGTGCTTCGGTACATAAAGCAAAAGCCCAGTCAACGCTAAGTCGAAAGGCGGCATCCAACCAGAGCGAGCCACGCAAGACTTCAGAGTCGCCGCATCTTGTCGTGGCACCGCGTGGTTTAAGTAAGAAAATAGGATTTAATTAATTCAGAAAATACCCTCTAACTTCAAAAATTCATATCTTGGTGTAGAAAAATTAGAAAAAAAAAGAAAATATCCTAGTGCTTAGTGAACATATGAGAACAATGTGGAAATAGTTTGAGGTTTATTTGATGCATAATTTATTTTTCACTAATTAATATTGTTTTGAGTTTTTTAATTCTCCATGCATTCAAATATTTCACCATGGCATGTTATTTGGGTCATTTGTAGCCTCTGTCATGGGGGATCTTCCCTGATTTTTCGAAAGTCAAAGGAGACCTCTATGTGGAAAAATATATTTTCCAAGTTTATGTGAAGTATTTGTATAAATTAATCATAGTAATTAGCATGTTGCTTAGAAATATCCAAGAAAATTTGGTAGATTCACTGTGACGAGAGAAACCTAGGAAAGTTTGTCATGAGATAAGTCATTATGAACACACCTAATTTTCACAAAACCCTAAAAACCAAAGGAAATTGATTTAGGAGAATTAAACATCTAAATGACTTGATTTTAATTCTCAACTGTAATTTAAATTTCAGATGATTCCCGATAAAAATTTCAAAACATTTGGAGTTCACTTGACAACCTAATTTAATTTACTAAGTTGAATGCCTTTTTTAACACTTAAAAAAATCATAATAACTAAAATATAACTAAAAAAATTATAAAATTAATTTTTGAGAGTTCTTTGTGTTAGAGGAATTTTCTAAAAATAAAATTGTAATTATAGTAAAATATTTCATTTTCAAGCATATTTTAAATATTTAAATAACTAAAATTTAATAAAAATCACAAAATTAATAAAATTCATGGAATTATTCTAAATTGTTTTCTTAAACCCTTAGAAGCAATTTTAATATTTTTTTTAATTTTCTAAGTGAAGATATTGAATTTTAAAACTCAAAAATAACTTTTTTAAAGGCTAAAAATGGATTTTCCTCAATTTCTCACTAAAATAATTCTAGTAATTTAAATAAAAATAAACAAATCATGAAATTCAGTCTAAGTGGTTCCTTTGTCTAGTGCCACCTCGAGTAAAAATTTCAAGTGATTAGGCTTTGCCTTTGTCAAGTTATTGAGTTTTCTTTAAAAAATCCTATTTTTGCATGTAAATAATTATAGAAATTTAAATAAATATTGAAATATCACATTTTCTCCTCTGATGTCTTAATTGACCTATTAGTGAGGTAGGAAAAAAAATCCAAATTTAATTAAATTAAATTTCCTAAATTATGAAGTGATAGAGCCTCAAGGGCAAAGGTATAACTTTGGAAATTTAGTCTTAATTAACATTTAGGCTTAATTCCAGAAGGAGAAAAGGGAAATTTTTTATCTTAGTTAACACATTTAAATGATTGAAACATAGGAAATTAATTGGTAGAAACCAATCTCATTTGTCTTAATTAAAGGATAAATTTGCAATTTTCTAAAATTTTAAAATTTGGAACACTATTAAATTAAATAATCCTATACTTAGGGGTATGATTTTGGATGTTAATAACTCACTAATTTAATACCCCTATTTTGTATT
>NEWO01000195.1:473929-489263 GCA_003013225.1 Phalaenopsis aphrodite | reverse complement strand
GTACATTACTGTACTTACTCACCTACATGTATGAAAAAAAACATAAAATTGCATGTTAAAATGATGTCACCCTACATGAAAACCAAAACTGCTAGAATAGCCGAAAAACCCAAAACCAAAACCAAATCTAAAATTCACCAAGATAAAATGTATCGCCACAACATTCAAAATATATGATAACTCAAAATTTAATCACAAACATCACATAACCACAATTGCAACTAAATTAAGAAGTCTCTATCGGATGATCGAGAATCCCTCAGAGGAGGTAACCTACGGTTCATAATGAGGCTTCCCACGGTCTAAATGAAAGTATGGAACTCATTAAATTGAGTTTAGTAAATTCATTTGGACTAAGTGAATCCAATAGAAAATAGTGGTACCGAAACAAGGGAACCATAGGATCCTAACCGGTGTCACTCCAATCAACTTTAATATGTCCCATAATATTTTAATGACCATAACTATAGGTCCATTTGATATAATATTATGACCTGACACCTTAAAAAACTTAAACTTATCATGACAAAAAGCTTGGAGCTAGCATGGTGGGCAGCACAACCATCATCAACAGCAAAACATGTCTTCCCCAGCCAAATCATTCCTTCCTTAGAATTAAACAACAAAGCCATAGGATTTTGGGGTTGTTTTCTTATGCAACGTAAATCCTCACCTCACCGTTAGGCCTTTGTACAGCTCTGTTGTATAATCTAAGCCCTAACACAATTTAGGATTTTGAGGTCGTCATTCTTCATGACCTAAACCCTCACATCTTCCAGGCTATTTGTGTGATCATTTCACATAT
Source organism: Phalaenopsis aphrodite (assembly GCA_003013225.1). Classification (NCBI taxonomy): domain Eukaryota; kingdom Viridiplantae; phylum Streptophyta; class Magnoliopsida; order Asparagales; family Orchidaceae; genus Phalaenopsis; species Phalaenopsis aphrodite. The sequence goes on along the minus strand of NEWO01000195.1, from coordinate 488,458 downwards.
ATGTAAGCCCTAAATTAATAAAATTGATAAGATGAAATGCTTAAATATTTCTCATCAAAATGGAAGCCAAACATTAGGATAGACTAGGAAGTCACTGGGGTTCTCCTCCGGATCTACGACATCCCCTAGTTATTCCTCCTTTAAATTGTACAACAAATGTTCCAAATTTGAGGCATTCAGCTCTTTGTCCGATTTCGTTAAAAAGTCCTATCTTTTGACTCTTTTGACGATAATATTTTCTGATTTTTATCGAGAGTTTTCTTGGGTAAATTTTGTTATCTAAGATGTAATTAACTATAGGGGCTTGCTCTTATTGGAAATTTGTCTGAACCCAGCTTAATATAAACCCTATTTAATTCTTCATATTAAATAGGGGAACTTGTCGGCAAATAAAATGGTTTCGCGGACCAAACGAATGTCATATATTTCTTAGTTTATTTGATCGAGTCTCATTTTCAAGTATTGTGTTTATCCTTCAAGATAGAAACAAGATTTGTGGAATAGCGCTCTTTTAATTAAAAAATAAAAAATATGGGGTCAATTTGATTTCATATTTTCTAAACTTATATATATATATATATATATATATATATATATATCTGTGTGTGTGTGTGTGTGTTTTTTTTTGTGTGTGTGTGTGTGTGTAATTTAAACATCCTTCCGAAGCGGGCAACATTATTTCCATTCCGACGGCCGACAACTTCCAATGGGAAACTCTACAATGAAACATAATGCCGACACGAGCCTGATACCACAAGAAATTCATATATCCCAAAGGATAAATACACTTATTACTGGTAAGGGGCTCGATTAAGTAAACTAAAGAATATATGACATCAGTTTAAGTCTGCGAGAAGCAATTTTTTGTGTTGACCAATAAGTTCCTCTATTTAATACAAGAAATTAAATAGGGTTTATATTAAGCTAGGTTCTTGAAAGTTTTCTATAATTGCAGGCCTCTATTGTTAATTACATCTTAGATAATTGAAGTCACAAAAGAAAATTCTTGATAAAAAATAGGGGATATTGTCCTCAAGGAGTTCAAGGGATAGGACATTTCAAAAGATTGGATAAAGAGGTATGAGATGGGAATGGCTCAATTTTGAAACATTTAATTTTTAAATTCAAATGAAAAGAACTATGAGATGTCATGGATCCTGTGGAGAACCTTGGTGACTTCCCAAACTAACCTATGGTTTGGTTCAATTTGAGGAAGAAATTATTTAAATGTTTCATCCTACCAATTTTATTAATTAGAGTTTATGTTCATATGAGACAATCACACAAACAGCCTGGAAGATGTGAGGATTTAGGTCATGACAAATGACAACCTCGAAATACTAAAGTAGGTTAAGGCTTATATTTTACAGCAGGGTTATACAAAGGCATAAAGATAAGTTGAGGATTTATGTCGCACTAGGCAAACAACCTCAAAATCTTATGGCTCAGTTGTTTATTTCTAAGGAATGTTTTAGCTAGTGTAGACATGTTTTCATGTTGAAGATGATCATGCTGCCCACAATGCCAGCTCCAAGTCCATTGTCGTAGCGAGTTTAAGTTTTCTAAGATGTCAATTCTTGATGTTAAATCAAGGCTAGGTTATGGTTATTTAAATATCATGGGAGATGTTAAAGTTTACTAGAGTGACATGGGTGAGGATCCTATGGTTCCCTCATTTTGGCACCACTATTTTCTTTAAATTCACTTATTCAAAATAAACTTATTAAACTCAACTCGATAAGTTCCATATTTTCACTTAGACTGTAGAAAATCTCATTAGCAATCGTAGGTTTCCTTCTCCACGGGATTCTAGGTCATCCAATAGAGACATTTTAATTTAGTTGCAATTTTTTATTTTGTTTGTGGTTAAATTTTGTGTTGTCTTATATTTTGATTGTCATGGTGGTGAGTTTTATCTTATTTTGATTTCTGAATTTCAGTTTTGGTTTCAATTTTGTGGCTATCCTAGAAGTTCCAGTTTTAACATGTAGGGTGACCTTGTTATTTAGCATGCATGTTTATAGGAAGGAAACAAGAGGTGCATATAAATAAAAATAAATTGCAATGCAATAGCTTTAAAAAATACCAGTTGACTCTTCTCGTTCCTACACCTAAAATGTTAGCTTTTACAACATGTACATAATTTTTCAATAAATTTAAATTTCAAGAGTAGATTAAGGTGTATTTAAGGGACCTCAAACTTATGACTTATTGAGTCCCGAAAAAATCTTAGCGAATGGTTTTAGAACATAACACAGCTAGTTTAATTTGTCCTTCAAAATGTTCAAGAGATTTTAAAGTGTTCGGAGAATGACCCTGAACTTCTTTAAAGGTTTCTTAAAAATATTTGAGTTCATTCTAAACTTAACATATTGCTCTATTAATCATCCTAGCTTAAACCAAAATTACCCCATTACTCAATTAATCTTGACCTTTTAACTATCCCGAGGACTGTGTACTCAATTAATCAGTTTATATTTCATTTAAAAGTTATGTGGGTGAATTCCCTTAAGGTAAGTTTGGGTTAATAAGGATTATTTACACACCACTAAGGTTAGGCTTGTAGCGCTTTGAAGTATTTATCATCAACCATGTTATTCTTCTAAGTCTCATCAAATGAATTTGAATATCGAGCCTAAATCACGACATAACCCTTAATAAATCAAATGGGAGAAAGATTAGCAGATTTTAGAATTTTAATTTAGGTGATATGGATTTTAATTAAAAGAAATCAAGTTATCATTAATTGTGGACTTAATCATAAGCGAAGTATCATCACTCTAGTTTAAGCCTATCACTTAGAAATCATTTAATTTTATTAACTTCCAAATCTTGATGATTTAAAAAATTATAATTTCATTCTTATTATGGAAAGGTGGCTAGTTGATTTTTACCTTTTACACATTATGTTTCAATCATCTAAACATATTCTTTAGTATCAAAATTACCCATTTCTCTTTCATTAATCCTAAATTTTGATTAAAGTACCAAAAACTAAAACTACTACTGTAACCTTTAGGCTCTTCACCTCATAAATCATTAAGCACAATTCAAGTGATATAAAAGATTTCAGAGTACCATATCCATAGAGACAATTAAAACATCAAAGGAGAAAATGTAGCTTTCAGAAATTTAATTCAATTTAAATAATTATTTTAACATAGAAACTAGGATTATCAAATTTAATTTATTTAAACAATCAAAATAATGTTTTTGGTTTATGAGAAAAGTAGTTAGAGGTTCCCTTAGGTTAGAGAAACACTAAGACAAAATTCCATGATTTTTTTGAATCAAATCTTTAATTTTATTTTATGATTATTTATTGATTTTTTGGTGATTTAATTAAAGTGAAAATATGTTTTAATTATAAAAATTATTTTTATGTCTTTATTAAATCTCTCTGAGCTCAAAGAACTTAGAGAAACAAATTTTATATTTTCATGATTTTTAATTTATTTATTATAATTATTTTAATGAGAAAAATTAAGGAAAATTCATTTTAAGGCTTTTTGAAATTTATTTTTAACTTATAAAAACTAGGAAAAATATTTTATATGAGTCTCTTGTGATTTAAGAACCATTACGAATATTTGAATATTTTTTGTATTTTAGAAAATTTTTAGCTATTTTAAATTATTTTTAATTCAAAATATAGCTCAAAAATTTATTTTATCTAAAATTACTTTTATTTTTCCTAAGTGCTCCTCATCACAAAGAACTTAGAAAACCACTTGACATAATTTTTCTAAGTGTAATTAATTTATTATAATTAGTTTTGTGAAAAATACATTGTTTCTTAAAAAATCAACTNGGTTCCCTTAGGTTAGAGAAACACTAAGACAAAATTCCATGATTTTTTTGAATCAAATCTTTAATTTTATTTTATGATTATTTATTGATTTTTTGTTGATTTAATTAAAGTGAAAATATGTTTTAATTATAAAAACTATTTTTTATGTCTTTATTAAATCTCTCTGAGCTCGAAGATCTTAGGGAAACAAATTTTATATTTTCATGATTTTTAATTTATTTATTATAATTATTTTAATGAGAAAAATTAAGGAAAATTCATTTTAAGGCTTTTAGAAATTTATTTTTAACTTATTAAAACTAGGAAAATTTTTTTAATGAGTCTCATGTGATTTAAGAACCATTATAAATATTTTAATTTTTTTTTGTATTTTAGAAAATTTTAAACTATTTTTAATTACTTTTAATTCAAAATATAGCTCAAAAATTTATTTTATCTAAAATTACTTTTATTTTTCCTAAGTCCTCCTCATCACAAGGAACTTAGAAAACCACTTGACATAATTTTTCTAAGTGTAATTAATTTATTATAATTAGTTTTGTGAAAAATACATTGTTTCTTAAAAAATCAACTTTAGTGCTTAAACTTAATCAAATAATTTCCAAACATTTACAGTGGATAAAATGATTTTTACAGTCAATGTGTAATTGATACTGTTAATTTTTTATCATTATTTAATTTACATATATTATTACAAGTTATAAAAACTTAAATAAATACGAAAGTGTAAATAATTATTCAAACCATCATGACATTTTTTCCTAAGCTTCTCTGACCGCAGGAAACCTACTAAAATTTATCCCATAATTTTCCAAGTGGTATCTTAATTTATATAACTAAATTAAGCCAAAAAAGCTATGTTAGCTTGAAAATTAGAGCTAGAAACATTGAGATGTCCTATAACCTTGGAAAATCAGAGAACATAGCCTCTATCATGAGGAACAAACCCTAAAAATTTCAAGTTATGGTGAGCATTGGTCAACCATAATGAATTGAAATATCACATGGGGTATTTAATTAATTAAAAATCAAAGTGTAAGCAAATAATTTTTATTTTTAGTCCACATTATTCTCCCATATTCACTTAGAAAGAGGGTATTTTTATTTTACTTTTATGATTGTTCAATGAGAAGTTGTGGATTTTTAAAGATTTGGCTTGCAAATAAATTCAGAAAATACACAATTTTCTACTTAAATGCATGGCACTAGCTGGATCATATGCAGCTTTGAAGTTCTGTGTGGTGCTCCACCATTTGCTGTCGCCAGCCATGTAGTCGCCTTGTCAAGCCACGTTTTAGCTCCATCTGCTTGCTAAACGTGATCTGAACCATCCATGGAGTAAACATGTGATCGAACGACATCCGTTCATTGTCCTCAAATGATCTAGCTCGTAAGCCATTCACACTAAAATCTTAAGATCTCAAGCAAGACTACAAAATCACTTTGGGTTTGTTCCCACACTTTCATCTACTCAACACAAACACATCCATACACTTTATACTGTATGAAATACAGTAATAACATATGAAGAATCAATTTAAGCTCGGTTTAGGGCTGAGGCTCATTACCTTTGTTTGAGAGGGGAAGCCACAATAAGATGGTTGTAACACCTTCAAAAGAGTCCAACAAACCTCCAGATGAAGTCCTAGGCTGTGGTGAATTATCTAGGTATGATTTTGTCAAAGAATGATTTCAGGTATTCGTCTTGGGCTACGCTAAAGGCTCTCTTTGATGTGGCTTTTTTGGGGAATCAGCTTCTCACACTCAGTGGATTGTGTGTGCACAACTAACTGGATTTTACTTCATTGTGGTTCTATGGAGAAATGTGTCCTAGTTTTGGGACAAATTTCAGAGAGGAAATTGGCTCTGTGGAGTGGCTATGAATGGCTGAGAGCAAAGGGATTGAACTTAGGAAGGTTTGGAGAGGCTTGGGTGAGATTATGGAAGAGTTTCCTCAAGGATTCAAGCACTCTCCCCTTTGGCCATGAAGAGCTTTATTTATAGCCATAGTTTTTTGATGGACCATAGGGCTGGGAATTTGGTGCTAAAGCTTGCTAAGGTGGAGGGAAGAAATGCTTTTATGTCCAGCGATACGTATCCAACTTGGGGAGTTTTAATTTTGGGTTTTGGCTAATTGGGGTACCTTTGGGCTGGCTGTTACCAGCGGCTAATGTGGTGGATGGCCAGAGTTAAATCACTTCTGGGCTTAGGGAGTCCATGGGGTGCTTAATGACGGTTAAACACTAATGGCAAGGATATTCTGAGTTAGGCCATAAATTGGGTGAAATCCTCTAAATGATGGGATCATTGGTCCATAGCCTAAACAGGGTGGGCTAGGTGGGTCTAGCCTGGTCACTAGGGTCTAGAAGGTGGCTATAGAGGCTTTGGTTAGATCAATTTGGCTTGGCTTGGTCTACTTTTGTCCATGTCTTCAATTTGTGTCAAATTGGCTAAAAGTTGGGTTTAGAATGGGATATCCATGATAATGGACTCAATTTATTGAGAAAATTGGTGTATATGATTGTCACAAAGTTTTTAGGAAAGATTTAGAGTGATTTTCAAATGATTTGGAGGTTCAATTTGAAGGGACTTGGGCATTTGGTCAATTTTGGCGGTGTTACATTAGACTTAGGTTTGAGTTGGGCTAGAGTTTAGGCAAGGCCCAATTGATGGTTCAAATTAGTCTAAAGGATTGTCATGAAGAGTTTTAGATAAAAATTGAATGGAAATTTTGGGTTTATGGGATTCAATTTGGTTGAATTTGAAGACATGGTCAAGTTGGGGTAAAATTGAGGGTTTTGGTCCAAGTTGGTTTCAAGTAAAATGTGGCTTGAATAAGTCCAATTGAATATTCAATTTGATATGGGGAAATTTTTTGAAGGGTTTATGATGCAAAATTGGGGCAATTGGATAGATTTTAGATTCAATTTAATGAGATTTTGATTTTGGGTCAAACTGCGGCCATTTCGAATTGGGTTGAAATTGGATTCCAGTATGGGTCAAATGGGCTTGGATTTGGCTTCAATCAAGCTTGGACATGATGAATTTTAGTGTGGAATTTAAATTTGGGTAAATTGGGATCAAATTGGTGGACATTGAGGGTGAATTGGGGTAATTGGGCCTTTAAAGGCAATTTCTAGCATTCGGTCAAAATTGGTCAAACTGACCAAATTGAGCTCAATGAAATGGTTCAAATTGATTTTGGTGACATTTGAAGATATTTTGGAGTTTTTGGGACAGTTTGGGTCACCAAGGATATTGTGGTGATTTTGGCCAAATGAGGGGTATTTTGGTAATTTTGGTAATTTTTTATGTTTTGGGCAATTTAGGTATTTTGAAATGGTTAGAAACGATTTATTGAAAAATTTTGGTATTTTGGGTAATTTTGGGAATTTTTTAGTTTCAGGGTAGTTTGGTAATTTGGGGTAAATTTGAGGGACAAAGGTTAAGTTGGAGATGTTGGTGAAATTGGGGTGTCAATCAACCTACTTGAGCCATGGACCATTGGAATCATCTACTTTGGGTCCTCCATGTACTGGTCTTAACTAAACCCTAGCCTAAAGCTAGTGGGTCTAGGGGACCATCTACATGAGTCTCCTAAAGGGGTAAGTGGTCAAATTCATGTAGGCTTCGGTTCACAGTTAGGAGTGGAAGTGCAATGTGCAAGTGTGTAAGTGTGAGCAACCAAGACCACACCACCACAGAGTTGACCCTAAGGCCATGTAGACTTATGGAGACTCATCTTGAGCTCTCCCATATAGACCCAACCTACTAAGTGCTAAAGTTTAGGACCAATATGTGGAACTTCAAGTTGAGCATAGAAGAGTTTAGAATTTCAAATGGTGAGGGTTCCTTTCTAGTCCTCTAGGATTAGTCAATAACAAAGTCCTATGGCTAGACCCTAGGCTACTAAACAGGAAAAACTAGACCTCAACCAAAAGTGAGGTCAACAACTGGACCCCCAATCAATGTGGTATGTCGAACAAGCACACCACACGTATTGGCATTGACCGACGAGATCAACAAACCAACACAGACTTTTAAGTCGACAAACTTAGAGAAAAGTGGAAAATTGAGTGACATTTGTTTCTGCTGGGGAATTGGCAAGTGAATATTCAAGGCAAATAGAGGAATCTAAACTCTCGCTAGGAATTAAAAGGTGGATCTCAAATTGTCAGGTTTCGGTTGTTGTCCCATAAATGGGTATTAAAATTTTGGGAACAAACCCTTGAATGAGAACTGGATGCCATACTCCATTTAAGGTGGTCTAAAACATCATCAAAGAAATTGGGTAGAGAATCAAATATCATATTCCATTCAAGGTGGTTTTAAACCGACGTTGAAGATTGGGAATAAGATGCCTTGAATTTATCAAAGGACTTGTTCCTTCAACCACTAAAGTTTGATATTTGAACCATCACAAAGCAATGCAAAATTGGATGTTAGAATCGTCATCCTCTAAACTAAATTTTGAACCATTGCTAAGTAATGTAGAATCGGATGTGAGAATCCTTACCCTCTAAAAATATAGTGTGAAACATTGCTATGAAATGCAAAATTGGATGTTAGAATCCTCGTCCACTAAAATGTAGTGTGAACAATTGTTAAGAAATGAGGAATCAGATGTCCAAATCCACATCCTCTAAAATATCATAGAATTTGATTTGATAGACTGTGATAACAGGGACTCCTAAAGCAAAGTGAAATCGAATATAAAATCCTCAACCTCTAAAATATCATAGATTTTGATTTTAAAGATTGTGATAGGACGGGACTTCTAAAGCAACACAGAATCAGATATAAAATCTCGAACCTCTAAAATTTTGTAGAATTTGATTTGAAAGATTGCGATAGTAGGGGACTCCTAAAGCAATGTAAAAGCAGATATAAAATCCTCAACCTCTAAAATTTCATAGAATTTGATTTGAAAGATTATGATAGGAGGGGACTCCTAAAGCAACGTAGAATCGGATATAAAATCCTTAACCTCTTAAACTTTGTAGAATTTGATTTGAAAGATTGTGATAGGAGGGGACTCCTAAAGCAATGCGGAATCAGATATAAAATCCTTAATCTCTTAAATTTTGTAGAATTTGATTTGAAAGATTTCTATAGGAGAAGATCCTTAAGCCACACAGAATCAGATATAAAATCTTCAACCTATATTACATCGTACATTGAATTTGTGAGAAATTTATGAAATTTGTAGGGATTGGCAGTGGTGAGGAAAGATTCAGACCCTTGAGTTCCGTCGCTATGCTTAATTTATTTGGTTATTTTATGAGTTTATTTTTATGTATTGTCATTTTCTTTTTATTTTTGTTAGTATTAGGGCCTAGATTTAGACAAGCATGGCATTTGAGCTTATAAAAATGAGTATTTCTCTCTGAAACATCACGAGACACACTACTTCTTGAAGTATCATCCACTGACAAATGACAAGTGTAGAAAATAGCTCATTCCCTAAGGTATTATGGGAAGTATATTCTATCAAGTACACATAAAGATGCACTATTTCTACGGACACCACAGTTGAAGAGGCGCAAGTTTGTAGTTTCATTTGTAGCAGTCATCATTTGATTTGTTGCAGATTCTGTAAAGGTTATTGAAGTTGTCTTTTAGAAATCGTTCTGATGTTCTTCAAATTGACATAAGTTTTGTATTTATTGGGCACTAAAAGATATTACTTCAGAGTTGATATTCCTTTAACTCTTAATATCAGCAACATTTCTTTGATTCTTTCTTTCTAAGCCTAAGAAGATTTCAAAAATTTGGTCATGTGGTCAAAATTTTTTTTTTCCAAAGATATTTCTGAGCCAATTAATAGCCGACAAAAAGACTTAAGATCGTTGAAATTTTTCTTCAATATAATATCAGAAGAATTTTATTAAGAGAACATTTTGAGTCCTCTCAATTAAAGGAGAATTCAAACACTAATTTTTTATTATATGTCCATCTCAAGCTTCTTCCCAAGAAGACTATTCTCTTTTTTTTTTTCCTTACACAATTCTTTTTTTTATTTCCCCCTCAGTTTTGCTGAGAATTACTATATCTGCTAGAGCATAATTTAAGAATTTTGAATGTATGAATTTTGACAAAAATTTTTTGATTTCATGCTTACTTCAAGCTTCTTCTAAAGGGACTTTCACACAACTTATTACTTTCATTTTTTGCTCCCTTTGTTTTATAAGAATTACTATATCTAGTGAAACATATTTCTTTTAAGGATTTTGAATGTCAAAACTCCCCTGACTAATAATCCCCAAATATTTCTTAAGATGAATTCTGGGATATTATAACTCATTCGAAAGTGAGGGCTCAGTCACGTGGCAAGAAATTAAAAGGCTCATGATATCCCGAGTCAATACTCGTATTTCAACCACACTATCTTTTTTTGAAATCAACTTAGGACTCAGCCTAAATTATTTCAAGTGGATGACTCAGTTATTAGGGAATTAATTTTATTCTCCCTTGAAGTCATTACAATACTAAAACTTCACTTTGTATCACCCCCTACTTAATTATCACTCTATTGGGTTTCAAACCTCTGATACAGTTAGCTTCACTTTTCCAAAAAGACATTCCTTATCATTTAACGTGAGGCTATCTACTGAACGTAAGCAACAAAAACAAAACACTGAAGAATCTTGAACAACATTAATTTTTTTTTCTTTTCATTAATGTGGTGGGCGGAATGGGATAATTTAACACTGATCCTACTAGTATCCATTTTAAACAAAAATAGTAGTACAATAGTAGCCAAGAGGCATCTTATCCGTTGGTAGTTGCGTAGAATAGGTTGGAACAAATAGATCGACCAAAATCACACTGATAGTTCTTTCAGGTTCTTTTCAAATATTCTTGAAATTCTCCTTGAAATTCTCTTTGAGTAAGTTTTTGAAACTGCAACACTCCTCTATGGTGTGTCCAATGAACCTGTGGTAAAGGCAATATCTCAGATGTCCTTTCTTGTTGACCTTGTCAGGCTTCTTTGGCTTAGGCGACCTGAAATCAGGATTTTTGATCAGACTGCGGAAAATCTTTATCTTTGCTTCATTTTCGAAAGAGTATATCTTATTTGATCAATTATTCATGGTTGGAACTCATTTTTGTATGTGAGATAAGGTTTCTGCTGAGATGATTGCTAAATATTCTGTTGAGGAGGTTGGAAGGTCTGTTGACGCTGTTCAGCCCGTATTTGTAATTATTGCTTTCCTCTGCCAACTACATCAACTATCCCAAATTTCTTCTCAAATATCTCCATTAGTTCTAGCTCCTCAGTCCTTTTCATAAAACTAAATTTCTCAGCTTCTTCGAGATTCCTGGCTTTCTTAAGTAACTTCTTGAATGTTTTAATTGTAAAATCTTTAAGTGGGAAACCCATTGGGCCATGGATGCTATTTAGAGGAATCTTAACTACTTGTTTCTCTTGCAACTATAGCTCACATCTCATGCTGAGATTTCTCCATCATAGAATGTACTCTACCAAGGTTTCATCCGACCTTTTCTTCTCTAAAAAATGATCACCAATGGTGATGTGGTGTTGAACTCCAACAAACTGACTGACAAAAAGGTTTTCCTTTTCTGTGAATGTCTTTACTGAAACAATTGGTAGCTCTGCATACCAATTAAAGGCGACTCTAGTAGGGCTACTTACAAACTAACGGACTAAAAGTAGCTTTGCATACCCCTCATGTTGCAGCAGCTTGCTCGGAAGTGTGCAACATGCTGACGAGAGTTTCCCGTTTCATCAAATATTTTGGACAAAGGTGGTATGAAACCTTTAGGGTATTGGATGGCCTCAAATTCCTCTGAGTAGGGCCTACCCTGTAGAATTGATGCCCCTCCTTTTGATCGATCCAGGGCTTCTCTCACCTCATGTTTGACTATCTATTTAATTTCATTTTCATGTATCGAACTCAGAACATAATCCTTCTTTGGTTTTTCATTGGAGGTGAACTTATTTATTCCATATGAAACACGAGCGATTTCTAGTTGGTTTATTTCTGGAGGAACCATGCAGTGATTGTGACTGTCTTTGCATTGCAATCATGGCGGTCGCCATTTCTTCAATTTTCTTTTTGAAAGTACTGATCTGTTCGTCCTTTTATTAAATAACTCCTTACCTCTAATTCATGGCATTTTCATAACCAGAAGATAGAGTGTCGTGCGTAGATAACTCAGCCCGGGTCTTGATGACATTGATTTCTATTAATCCTTCATCCACGTAATCTGACACATAGTAATTTTCATCATTCATATCTTTTCTTTATTGTTCAAAAAACCATGTAATATTGGCTTGAAGCCTCTCTAGTTTAGCCTCGATTGACTTTCCTTTGATTACTTTTAGGTCAATTGGAGATTTCTGAAGAGTGTCACTTCTTTTGTCGAACACCGGCGTAGTTGTATTGAAGTCTATTAAATCAATCGAAATCATATTTACGGAAATTTTTTAGGGATTGCTACATTTCGATTTTTAAAATTTTCCTCAAGCCAATCCTTAAAGATAAAGTAGTTTTTCATTGTGTGGCCAAGCATCCGGTGGTATGGGCAAAATTAAGGATGGTCCTCCTGGTCGACCTCTTAATGTCTTTTTGGTTCTGGTAGTCTGAGTCATTTCATCTTTAGCAAGTCATGAAATATCTCTGCCACTAACTCCTTCTTGAGTGAATATGCCTTGCTTAATCATTGATTCATTGTTAAAGACAACTTTTCATTTACAGAATGCAGCCTCCTTTCATGTGCCTTTATCAGTTTTGGAAGCTTTGAATTGGACCCAATATTGAATCCAAAACATTGTAGGGTATAAGCGTCGGTTGACTCTTCCTCGTATAGAATCTCTTTCCCTTTATTGTTTCTAAACAGTTGGCGCGATGATGGTGAATCTGGTAGTAGGAATCCTTAGAGTAGTCACAATGCTCCTAACGACACACTTTACTACAATAGTAGGTTTCTTTTCAACCAAAACCTCTGGAGGAGAGAATTATTTAGCAGATTTCAAGTTGAACTCTAGAATAGGCTACACAGACTTATCTATTTTGAACCTCATTACTTTGAGGACCACCGTCCCGAACTTGACTCCAATATCATAGAACCCTTGTCCAAACTTAATAACGGTTAGGTCAGGCAGCTAATCCATGTTGACAGTGAACTCCATTTCAAAAGCAAAAGAAAAGATCAACTTTGGTGAAGACATTGTCCCTGTCATTTGAAGAATTTCCAAAAGTAAATGATGACTCGTGCCTTGCAGTTTCAACGGAAGTCTGCAAATTAAGTCACTTGTCCAGTAAACTGGGCATACCCTTTATTATTTTAAGTTTCAAATTTATTATTTATTTGTGATTATAACATTAAAGTGTTTTGATTAACAAATTAAACAAGCACGAAGAGATGCAACCTCTTGGCTTGATTTACAGTAATGCAAACCAAACCCAAAGGATAGAAAGAAAAATGCGAAGTTTGGGACCCAGTGTGGGACCAACTTCACAACACATAATGCCTAAGCAGAACTAATCCACCAACACACCTATTGGGGGTTTAACCCCACATAAAAGGATAAAGTCCTAAAGGACTTTTGAACCTCTCTGTTTAAAGGTGATTGAACAGATGGTCCTGAAGTCCAAAAGAGTTGAGCGTACTCACCTGAGAAAGATATGGGTGAAGCATGTTGACAGAAGAAGGGTAATTTGGTCCATAAGAGATATGAACTCATTATCCAAGCATTAAGCCATGATTCTCTGATTTAAATGGAGAGAGAAACTAGTAGCTAGAAGTTGTCGATCGCCAAATTGAAAATTGTCAGTTACCGAAATGGATATCCTGACACCCGGTTTAATTTAATTCATATATAATTTGGGAAAAGGTAGTATTTTAAATTTTTAAAATATAAGACTGCACTGATCTCATATCCTTAGTAGTTTAAATAAACGAGCCTAATACCGCAAGCAATACATTTATCCCAAAGGATAAATGCATTATTTATTGGTAAGGGCACAACTAAATTAACTAAAGAATTTATGACATTCGTTTAAGTCTGCAAGAAAGCTTTTTTTTGTTGACCAACAAGTTTTCCTATTTAATAAGAAAAATTAAATAGGGATTATAATAAGCTATGTTCTTGAAAGTTTCCTATAAGGGCAAGCCCCTATAGTCAATTACATCTTAGATAACCAAAGTCACTTAAGAAAACTCTCGATAAAAATCAAGGGATTTTTTTCTCGAGGAGTTTGAGGGATAGGACATTTTAAAAGATCAGACAAAGAGGTGTGAAATAAAATGACTCAAATATGGAACATTTATTTTTGGAATCCAAAGAAAGAAGAACTAAGGGATTTCATAGATAATAAGGAGGACCTCAGTGAATTCTTAAGCTATCCTATGGTTTGGTTTCAATTTTGAGGAAGAAATTATTTAAATATTTAATCCTGGTAATTTTATTAGTTAGGGCTTACTTTCATATGAGACGATCATATAAATAGCCTGGAAGATGTAAGGATTTAGGTCATGACAAACAATAACCTCAGAATCCTAAATTAGGTTAGGGCTTATATTGCATAGCAAGGCTATACAAAGGCTTAAAGATAAGTTGAGGCTTTATGTCGCAGAAAACAAACAACTTTGAAATCCTATGACTCAGTTGTTAAATTCTAAGGAAATGTTTAGTTGGTCTAGACATGTTTTGTTGTTGACAATGGTTGTGCTGCCCACAATGCTAGCTC
>NEWO01000195.1:442858-456474 GCA_003013225.1 Phalaenopsis aphrodite | reverse complement strand
AAACTCTATCTTATGACAACAAGCTGGAGCTCCAAGAGGTGGGACTTATACCTGCTGAAATAGCAAGGACGCCTCAGGAAAGAAGAGAAAGTGGAGGTTCAGCTACAAAGCTGGAAACACTCCAAACAAAAGGACTTACACCCCGTCTGGGTTGGGGAGCCTTCTAACACCCTAGGCGCACTAGACAACCACCTATATGAAGGTATGCTGGGCCAGTCAGGTTGGAAAAGTAGGGGGACTCGTCCTCGGGACATGCAAAGATGAATGCAATTATCTAGAATGATCATAAGTATTGTGGAGGCCCTATTAATATATGCAGGAAAGTAAAAGTTGCAATTTTTAAATCCTGAATATTTTAATCCTAAATTTTAATTATCTTGAATATTTTATTTAGGATTTTTGTAGAAAATTACAATTTTAGGGTCCTTAATGAGCCTATGTTATATCGTGAAATCCCAGATAAATCACAGAAAGAAACAAGGAAAAAACACATGCAAGTGCAGACATGCAACATGATGTAAAGAATAAAAGCAAGCCAAGTTAAAATAATAAACAGGCTGGTGCCGCTGGGTCGGCAACATATCCCAGAAAAGAAAAAAAAGGCGGCCGGAATCCGCATATACATGCCCGGTCCTAATTCTATACATCAATATAAAATACAGAATTAAGATACGGGGCACGAGCATCTGCTCCTGGTCCCCTCCACATGGTTCCCGTGCTAACGACTCGGAACCCGTGCCCGTATCTTATTTCTGCTACAGGACTCTCCTAGACTCTAAAAAAATACATAGAGAAAAGAAAAAGACTCAATCCTGCATGAAAATAAGTGTCAGCGGGAAAACTCACATGCACATAATGTATCATGAGCCATGCCTTAAAAGTGGGGGGAGCTAATAACACCTGCAAGCAAAAGGGTCAGAAATCATTACTTGCTCCCCCCATAGGGGTACCTGTGTGTGTGTATGAAAATTGGCATGGCTCCCTGCAGAAGAACGCCCTAACACACTACCACACATATGCAACATGCAGTCACACCACAAACACAATGCAAAAGAAAGATACCTGGCTAGGGCAACCAATCCAACAGAGAACAATAGCCAGGCATTAAAAAGACTATCTAGCACCCTAAGTCCTAGCCTAACACACCATCTAACGAAAAGTCCATCGACCTAATATATAAGTGAGGGGTAAGTCTGAGTATAGTATGACTTTGACGGGGTCTTCATACCGGCCCCATCCTAAAGATCTGAAGGATCTAAAGGGTGTCACAAAGAGCGGTGACGCAAGTTAGATCTATTAGATCTTTAGCATGGTCATACTCATGTCAATCCCGATGACTTAACTTGCATTGCTCACTGGGATCAACCCAGCAAGCAATGCTCGATAAGGCATCGCGACCAACACGAGATCACTCTCCTAATGAACCTGACTCGCTATCCATGCAAACATGCAAATACAATGCTAATGCAAACAAATCAAAACATATAAGTAGTGATAAAAAAAATGTTATGATGGCTGTGACTCGTAGGAATGGGCATGCCGTAGTGGCAGGGGCCCGAAAAGAGGGTATACCGGTAAGGCAGTGACCCGGAGATGGGCATGCCGTGATGGCAGGGGCCCGAAAAGNTTGTGATTCATAGACAAATCAGGATCCAACCTACACAAATAAATGTTTTGAGTGTTTTGATAACACATGCATGCACACTCACATAAACACATTGTTTATTGACAATTATTAATCACATTGAAAAAATGGAACATGAATACAACATTTACGAAAAATCAGAAATAAATTAATTTCATGCAAATAAAATTTCATGAGAGTATTTTTTGCATATGAAATTGTCCGTGAACTCACACAACCTGGATAAAAATATTCCTCAAGAGAAGAGAGAGAGAGAGAGAGAGAGAGAGAGAGAGAGAGAGAGAGAGAGAGAGAGAGAGAGAGAGCTACAGGGAAAGAAGTTTTTCTTTTATTATATATAAGATACAAATAGAAAGTGCATATATAGCTAGGCTCAATATCTGTAATTGCTTAACCTTGAGCATTAATCTTGATCCCCTATTTATATATTTGAATTGAAATTGATTACATTACATGCTATACTATGTATGAAGAAAACTTTATATGCCTGAATGATGTAATGCATTATGTGGCATTATAAGGCACCCAACTAACAAGTTATTGTATTTGAGTTGTTGAACTAATGAGTTCTTATAATCGAGCTGTGATAAGGTAGGTTGGAAATTGATCAGTATTAGGTCATAAAAAAATTTGCTCAAATTATGCTGGTTTACACCCCTAATTATCATAGGTCAAATGACTCCAACTACAACTTATGATATGCAAGTATGTTAGAAATTAATTTATGTGACCATTCAGATCTAAGTAGTGAAGAGTATTCTTAATATCATCAAATTTATTTTCACATTAATATAATAAAAAATTTATAATAAAATAAATGAAAAGTTATGTACATATCATATACCTACAATATGGTAGTTATACTTTTGACATCTTAATGTCATAAGCATATAGATATATAAATATTTAGGTGTTTGATATGTAAAAACCATATATAAATGTTTAGTTGTTTGATACATAAATACATAAGAATTGTGTGGTAGATATGTAAATGCCCATAAAATAAATTTAATGATTTCCAAATTTGTCATCATTCAAAGTTTAGTCAAGGTATTCAAATATGAAAACGAGATTAAAAAATCAAATCTTACGTTAATTAGCTTTACCTCTTCGACTTATTAATGCGAAAATGATGGCGTGTTTTACCCATCCATGATGCAAAAATATTAAATCAATATTTATGTTTTCATTGACCAATTACGTGAGCCGCCAAAATTAATTTGAATAAGGGGTTTATAATGCTGGACGGGTTTGCGTAGCGCGGATTCGGGTTGCCACAAAGAAAATCGACCACGGAGAGAACGTCCGTACTCCGTAGTTCGTGGTCGACGGTCAGAGGGCACCACATCGAAGACGCCACCGGCCGTCGACTCTACTTGACCTGCAGATCATAAAAACTTTCCAAAAAAAATGTATCAAAATATATTTTAAAATCTTTAAATAACTTAGAAATTTTTAAAATAAATTGATCCTAAATATATTTTGAAGGCCAAAAAATTTAAATTTTTATACTCATCTAATTTAAAAAATAATCAGTTCAAGATTATTTAATCCTAATCCATTTGGTTATGGACATAAGATTTAGATTTGAATGTTTTTCATATATATTACCACTGCATCCGATATTCAATTTTAAAGCTTTGATAGTTTTGTATATCAAAAATCTATCTTCATTGGTCAAAATTTTTACTTAGATGACCTCCTGGGCTCGTTTCAACCTAATTATCTGGAAGGCACAACTTTCATCAAAATAAGTCGTTAGAGTGAACTATCAGCCTGACTCATTGTTGTGCCTGTTGGCTTGCACTGGTTGTCATGTTGACTTTGTTGAACTAACTTGCCAAACAAGCTCGTCGAACTGGTCTAACTACTTTGTCTGACAAAAACACCAATCAGATTTACTAGCCTCGCTTGCTTCCTTTTTAGTCATTGTAAATATAAAAGCTAGAGTCAAGACTGATACTCATAATGTACATATGAGGCCTCCTCATTTATGAGCTACCTGCCACACAAATCGCAGCCTTCTCATCAAATCACCATCGACAGTTATTGTATGACACAAAATATATTTTATTATTTTTGTGTACATGTATAAAAAAGAGAATGAGACAAGGGGTCACTCGCTCTGGGCCTTTTTTGGGGACCTTGCGCCTTGACTCCCATGGAACCCTCCTAATCATCTTATTCGGATGGATCATCTCTTTTGTTCTTTCCGACAGGATTTGAAAAGAAAAATGTATTGTCCTCTATGGAGAATACATCCATCTGCTTCTTTCACCTTTCTTACACAAGTATTTTCCGAGTTCGATGAACTGAAAAACAACATGAGACCCGACGTTCTAAAGGATGTGGTGCATGTGGAGTTCATACTCAAATTCTACAAAGAGATCATCCAAATCAAGGAGGAATCATATGACCATAATGGATTTCACTTAAAGTAACAAATCCAAGTGATACAAGAATAGATGATTAAGGTTATATAAGAAGGAAGGGAAGAAAATTCCATATCCAAATTCAAAGCTTGCCTCTAGACACAATTGGATCATCGGAATCGATGGTTTGCAGGTGAGATGCACAAAGACAAAGTCTACCAAGAGTAGGACCTAGAAAGACTTGCACCAAAACTAGTAAAAGAAGACAAGGATAGGGTCAAATCTTACATTCAAGGGGAGGAATATTTCAAATCGTAAAATGAAGGAAGAAAAAAAAAGTAGAAGGCAACGACACTTATAAAACACATTCTCAAGAGAAATTGTAGAAGCTGAAGCACCGAGAGAATTTAAGATTTCAACTTTGGAATCTTACAATCTAATGTCAAGCCCTGCTAATCACGTGGATTTATATTGAGTTGGTTGTATGTTTATTAAAGATAAGCAATGCCCTGAAATGTCATTTAATCCTCATAATGTTAAAAGAATCATATTTTTTGGATCAACAACATACTTATAGGAGTCATTACTTTCTTTAGAGAGCTCAAACTGATATTTGGAGCTCAATTTGGTCGTGTAAAAAATCTATAAAAGCGATCTCAAGCTCTTTTGAAGATCCATAAGGAGCATTAAAAAATTATTAAGAGATTCAGCACCCACTTTTAAAAACAAATCCTGGATGTTTAGGATCTAGCACTTAATGTTTCTCACACAGCTTTAGTCTAAGGATTATGTGAAGGTCCATTCAAATATTTTCTTGGCTTGTACAAGCCAAAGATTTTCGTCGAGCTCTTACAGATCATTAATAGCTGAATTTACACGGATGAATACATTTTTTTGCATAATTCTTGTAGACCTTAGGAGTCTTGAGAGAGGTTTCAAAAGTAGCCTTGCTAGAATTATGGGAACTGTAGAGTCCCTTTGCCATGAAGAACTCTTAGAGTGCTCTAGAAAGGTAATTCAGATGGCAAGAGTAAGA
This sequence comes from Phalaenopsis aphrodite, assembly GCA_003013225.1. Classification (NCBI taxonomy): domain Eukaryota; kingdom Viridiplantae; phylum Streptophyta; class Magnoliopsida; order Asparagales; family Orchidaceae; genus Phalaenopsis; species Phalaenopsis aphrodite. The sequence goes on along the minus strand of NEWO01000195.1, from coordinate 451,421 downwards.
CTCTCCTAACAATGGTTTGGTTACCAAAATAATCAAGCAAAGGTGAGGATCACCTCTATTTTCTTAGATAAAAAAACGTACTGTTAAGGGTATCTATGACTGAGACCATTGAAACCATTCAGAATGAATAATTTAGAGGAGACAGACTAGTGAGAGTGGTACATGTTATCACCATACAGTGAAAAGAACTTGCAAAAGATGCCAACAAAGATCCTGCTCTAGTGAGAGTGGTGCATGTTATCATCATCGTGCTGACCATGTTTAGAGGAGACAAACTAGAAGCCTCATGAAATTCTAATTTAATGCAATTGATTATTTTTAAGGTCCATTTAGCTGCTAGAGCCAAATCTACAACATCAACACATCCTCTAATCACTTTTACTGCTGGTTATCTCATTTTTGGTCAACCTATTTTTCCTAGATTAATCTTAAATGGATCTCACTTAAGCTTATACTTGTGCAAATCCTAATGTAAGAAAATTGAATTTTAGCTTAATAAAATGAAAAATTAATTATGATAATCCTTAAAAACAATCTTTTTAACCAAACTCACAAAAAACCCTAAAAAAACTTTATTTGTTGAATTCATGGGATTATATTTTTCTCTCTCAAGATTGTTGTAAGACTCAAGTCTTCATTTTGAAAGATGCATAAGGTGTATTATCAATTATAAATATCATGAAAATAAATTTGATGATAATTTGAAATAAATTTTTCATAAAGCTCTACAATTCAAATTTTTGTGCATGAATATTATGGTCATGAACCATAAAATTATCATTTTTTACCAAAATTAAATCTAGTGGTACAAATGACATTATTTATGTTTCATGAGAATCATATATTAAAATCATGCAAGCTAGTTTTGTAGTCATCGAGTACCATTTTTACAAGAAATTGTGCACATAGGGTTTTTGTGCTTGAAAAGTGATTTCATATAAAAATTTACAACGAGTCATTATTCTTGAAAACATTCTACACCATTACATCAATATCATCAAAACATATAAATGAGTCCTTCCTTAGTGCTTAAATTTGACTATGTTTGGAGGCTCGTTGAATTGATGATAACTAGGAGAGAGAGAAATAATAATTTCAATAATAAAATGACAATTTAATCATTACCATCTCAAAATGACCTCAAATCACCTTGGAACTTCAACTGAAGATTTTAAATTCCAAAATATACAGTTTAGGTTATTAAATTCAATTAATAATTTTAACAAAAAATTTACGATTTTCGCTCTTAAAGATTTGGACCCACTTTGACTGATCATATCCTTACATAGAGATTGATATACTTAAAGCCATATAAACCATTAGAGTTATTACACTCTTCCCTATCAAATGAGTGCAAGTAATTTTTTTAACCATAACCATCCACCTTGTAACCACCACCCAACTACCTAGTCACTTTAAATGCTTATAACTTGACTTAGAGACATTTTTGAATTGGTTTGAGCCATTGAATTTTTTGTATTATCTTCTTTAAAGTAATTCAGACTTTTATTTTTTAATAACTAACTTAATTGTCATGACCAAATTATCAAATTTCCCCTCTTTTTAAAACTTTCACCCATGTCCATTGATCTCTACCTTTCACTCCTCCATGTGGCCCTCCAGACATGGATACCTCACTAATCCATGCCCTTAAGTTATATTGGCCCATCTTATTCTCATGCCCCACGCCTTCCTTTGTCTCCTCCACAACATCTAACATCTAATCCATTCATTCAATCACATTAGCCCACATCTAATCTTAGCTGCCTACTCTTCCTTAACCATGTTTCGCACCAAAACTCCCTCATAACCAAAATAATTTTGCCATGCCCACAACCAACCACACACCCCACACCCCCCTCCCCCCACCGACAAACCCCTCATTCCATTCCACTTGATTTTTAAAAAAATGTATCTACTCCTTCCCCTCCCAAAACTAGACCAAAATCCTTATTATCTTTCATCTTTTCATTTCTTTCAAAGATTAAAACATTGAACTTCAATCATCAGCCAAACAAAAAAAATCCAAGTTGTGGTTTCTAACTTTTCTTCTTTAAAGTTCTTCCATCCATTCTTAAATTCTTTTCATGTATTTTGCATGGTAGTATATGAACTTTGAAATTCACTTTGTGTTTTTAAAATTATATATGTTTCCCCCATGTTTCATGTTGTTTTTCCAAAATGCATAATGGATTTTGATAGTTCTACATGTGTTTATTAGCTTTGTCTATGAAAATTAAAATTTCACCGTTCATTTTCAAAAGAAAACCTCAAATTATCCATTTAATTCATTGTGTTTTTACAACGTGCATGTTCTATTCTAATTTCATGTATGTTCCATGCTTCTTTTATGTTTAAGTGTTAGGGATTTTCATGTGTATTTGTTTTATATCAATTATGTTACCTTTTATATGATTAATCCATAGGGCTTTTTGTCCAATCACATTGTAATTTATTAATGTGGTGTTGATTCATAAAATTAGCATGATCTTTTGATTCATAAAATTAGAATGCATTTTCTTAATCCAAAAAAGGAGAATTAAAGAGTATCACAGGAAAAACTTAGGTATTAACTTCAATTTTACCAAAACATAGTGATTAACCTTGACTTCATAACATAATTAATTAATTAATCACTTAATTAAATAGTAAATTCACCTAATTAAGTCACTTATTAAATAATGAAATTAATAGTCATCTAATCAATCCACTAATTTCTTAGCTAATCTAATGATTTCATAAATAAAGCACTAATTGCCTAATTAAGCCATTAACCATATAATTAAGTTATTAATTAAATAAATAAATCAATAAACACTCCAATTTAATTGACTAAGTAATTCATTAACTTAATTAAAAATTTAAGCAATAGATTAACCATCTTAAATAAATTAATTAATATTTTAATGAAGTTGTAAAATTTTAAATAAATCTACAAAATCCTTAACCAATTAAATTAAATTGTTTAATTTAACATTAAAAACTTTAATTTATAAGAAAATACTTAATTAATAAAAAAAATCAATATCCCATAAAAATAAAAATCTAGTATACGTAAAATAATTAAATCGTTCATAATTTATCAACCAATTAAAATAGTTAATTCATAATTGAATAAATAAAATAATTATTTAATTTATAAAACTTTAAATTAAATCATTTAATATTTAATTAATTCATTTTTTTAAAAAGTAAATAATTAATATATATAAATATAATTAAATTATGAACATGTTTGATTAATTAATTAATTCATTCATTCATAAAATATTTCATTAATTAACTTGAATATTTAATCCAATAATTAAACCTTTAGATAATGATGTAATAATAATGATAATAAAAGAAAATTTACAAACTAAAATCATTAATTTCAAACTGTTTAAATCCTAACCCAAACCTAAGCAAACCATAACCCGAACTCAAGAAACTCTAGCTAGATCTCGGGGGACGAAAATTAACGCGACATGCTGATACACCTAAAATATATAGCATTTATGTACATATTTTTATGCATATTTTTGAGGATATTGCGCTTTAATGGAAATAATTTGTGTGTTTTTCTTTCAAGTATAATCAAATGGATGAAAAATGATGAAAGGAGTAAAAAATGATCAAATTTGAAGCTAAGATAAAGAAGGTTTGCAAAAGAACTATGGTGCCTAAGCGTTCAGAACTGGCTCTTGAGCGCTAGGAAAACCCAGAAGGTCTCGTCTAAGCGTCAGATACCTCACGCTTAAGCGCTAGAGGTAATTAATTGATGATTCAATGAATTTAGACAAATTTTTGAAGGGGTGTATGAAGCAAATCTTGGTGAAAACGTGGGATAAGAAAATATCCCATATATTTTAAAATCTTTAAACAAGTTAGTAATTTTTTTAAAAAATTGATCCTAAATTTTAAAGATAAGAAAATAAATTTAAAATTTCAGGACTCATCTAATTAAACAAATAATCAGTTCAAGCATTATTTTTTTCTAAACCATTTGATTATGGATATAAGATTTAGATATCAATGTTTTTCATAAATATTACTACTCAAGCAATAAGTTTGATGCATTCGATATTCAATTATAAAGTCTTGATAGTTTTATATTTATAAAATCAATCTTCATTAGTCAAAATTTGTACTAAACATACCTAATGGGCTTGGGTCAACCTAATCCTCTAGAAGGCAAAAATTTCATCAAAATAACCTGTTAGAGTGAACTATCAATCTAACTCATTATTGCGCCTGTTGGCTAGCACTAGTTTCCAAGTTGACTTGTTGAGCTATTTTGTCGAACTAGCTCTTCGAACTGGTCTTACTATTTTGTCTGACAAAAAGGCCAATCATATTTACTAGGCTAGCTTGCCTTCTTGTTAATCATTATAACTATAAAAAAGTGAAATTCAAGGCTGATACTCAGGATTTACATATGAGGCATTGTCATTTATGAGCCGCCTGACACATAAGTCACGGTCTTCACATCAAATCTCCGTGGACAAATTTTTGTATGGCACAAGTTATATTTTATTATATTCTTGTACATGTATAAAAATGAGAGTGAGACTAGAGGAGGGGTCACTCCCATGGAACCCTCTTAATCCTCTCTTTCGAACGGATCATCTTGTTTGCTCTTTCTGAGAGAAATCGAAAGGAAAATGTGCAGTTATGTTAGAGAATACATCGATCCTCTTCTTTCACCTTTCTTACATAGGTATTTTCTGAGTGGCATGAACTAAAAAACATTATGGGATCCGACATTCTAAGGAATGTGGTGCGTGTCGAGTTCATACTCAAATTCTTCAAGAAGATCTTCCAAATCAAGGAGGAAACATAGGAGTACAATGGATTTCACTTGAAAAACCAAAGAGATAAAATAATAGATTATTAAGGTTATTCAAGATGGAAGGGAAAAAAATGTCATTTAATCCTCATAATGTTGAAAGAATCAGATTTTCGTTGGTTCAACAACATATTTGTAGGAGTCATTACTTTGTTTAGAGAGCTCAAACATATGATTAGAGCTCAATTTGGTAGTGTAAAAAAGCTATAAAAGCACTCTCAAGCTCTTTTGAAGATCCATAAGGAGCCTTAAAAAATTCTTCAAAGCTTCATTACCCACTTTAAAAAAGAAATCTTGCATGTTTAAGATCTAGGACTTGAAGTTTCTCACACAGCTTTAGCTTATGGATTATGTGAAGGATCATTCAGATATTTGCTTGGCTTGTAGAAGCCAATGATTTTGGTCGAGCTCTTAAAGATTATTGATAAATACATTAAGAGATAAATAAAATTTTTTTGCATAGTTCCTATGGACCTTAGGAGTCTTGAGAGATGTTTCAAAAGTAGCCTTGCTAGGATTATGGGAACTCTAGAGTCCTTTTTCCATGAAGAACTCATAGAGCACTCCAAAAAGGTAATTCAGACGGAAAAAGTGAAAATCTCCTAAAAATTGTTTGTTCAGAAGAATAGTCAAATAAAGGTGTGAATCACCTTGATTTTCTTAGATCAAATACATACCCTTAAGGGTATCTATGACTAAGATCATTGAAACCATCCATAATGAAGAATTTTGTAAGAAGTAATTTCTTGTGAAGGCGGAAAGTAATACATGTAGCTCCAACGAATATTTGGTCTACAATAGGGATCATGATTATGACATGGATGATTATCAAAACCCCCACAAATTAATTGAGGAGTTGATAAAGGCATAAAAGTTAGAGGAATATATGGCCCTTAAGGCTAACATTCAAAGACAGTGGAATGAACTTGCAGAAGAAATCAACAACGAACCTGTTCTATCGAGAGTGGTACATGTTATTAGCATCATGCTAACCATATTTGGAAGAGATGGACTAGAAGCCTCATGAAATATAGTCTATAGAAATTGAAGATTAGTAAGGTTCATTTTGCTACTAGGGCCAAACCTACATCATCAACCCATCCTTCAATCATATTTATAAATGTTTATCTCATTTTCAATCAACCTATTTTTCCTAGCTTAAGCTTAATTAGAACTCACGTGAGCTTAGTCTTGTGAAAATCCTAATGTAAGTAAATTGAATTTTAGCTTAATAAAAATAAAAATTAATTATAATAATCTTCAAACACTATATTTTTTAACAAAACTCACAAATAACCCTGAAAACAACCTTAATTACTGGAATCTTTGAATTATATTTTTCTCTCTCAAAATCATTGTAAGACTCATGTCATCATTTTGAAAGATGCATAAGGCCTATTATCCCTTATAAATATCATGAAAATAAATTTGATGATCATTTGAAATAAATTTTACATAAAACTCTTCAATTCAATTTTTTTGCAAGAATATTATGTCAATAACCATAAAATTATCATTTTTCTCGAAAAGTCAATCTAGTGATGCAAATGATGTTAAATAAGTTTCATGATCTACCTAATCATATATTAAAATCATGCAATCTAGTCTGGTGGTCATCGAGCAACTTTTTTACATGAAATTGTGCACTTTGGGTTTCTATGCTTGAAAAGTGATTTCACATAGAACTTTACAATGACTCATTATTTTTGGAAAATAGACTTCACCATTACATCAATATCATCAAAAAATTTAAAGGAATCCTCGGTGCCTAAATTTGACTATGTTTAAAGGCTCGTTGAACTAATGATAATCAGGAGAGAGAGAAATGATAAATTCAATAATAAAATGATAATTTAACCATAAACATCTCAAAATGACTTCAAATCAACTTGGGACTTCAAATAAAGTTATTTTGATTTCCAGAATATACAATTTATATTAATTAATTTAGTTAAAAAATTTAAATAAAAATTTACAATCTTCTCTCTCTTAAGGATTTGGGCCCACTTCGACTAATGATATCTTTACATAAAGATTGAATCATTTAAAACCACTTTGACCATTAGATTTCCTACATTTTTCTCTATCAAATGAGTGGAAGTAAATTTTTTTACCATAACAAACTACCTTGTAACTAGTTCCCCACTACCTAGCCTATTTAAATGCTTATAATTTGAGTTAGAGACCTTTTTGATATTGTTTGAACAATTAGATTCCTTGTCTTATCTTCCTTAATGTAATTTATACCTTTATTTTTTATAACTACTTTAATTGCCTTGGAAAAAATATCAAATTGCCTCTATTTTTTAAATCATTCACCCACGTCCATTCAATCCTCACATATAACATCTAAAATTAGATTCCTTTTCTTATCTCCTCCGTCTCTCTCCTCCACCTCATCTAACATCAAATCCATTCATTCCATAACATAACCCCCCATCTAATNCAAGCTACAAAGCTTTTCCCATTTCGCGAACTCGTCCAGACTTTGCAAAGCGAGCTAGCTACGAAGCTTCTCTCGCTTTGCCAAGTCCGACCCCCTAGCTTCTCCAAGTAAAGCTAGGGAAACCCAAAGCAAGGGGAGTGAGGGACTCCAACCCATCGGGACTTGTGCTAAGGCTCACAAGAAAAGGGAGACACTCGGCTCTACGGGGGTATTTGGTTGCACACAGAAAGTCCTAACCTAAAGGCTAGCTCTAGGAAATCGACGATCCATCACACAGGCACGTCGTCGCGCCGACCCCTGCCGGCGCACGCACCCCGTGTGGGCGATCGAACCCACACGCCTAGACACCACTAAAACGCTAACTAGGAGTTTAGAGGATCTCACCACCGTGACGATTGCAGATGCATTCTCTTTATGCTGAAAGAGAGCCCACGTTCAGTCCGTGCTTCAATGTATCCCACAATGAATCAAGCAACGAGAAGAATATGAGAGATGAATCGGTGAGGTATGCATAGTATTTAAAAAATAAATAAATAAATAATTTTGGCATATATAAGAAATATATATATATATATAACCAAAATACACCTTGGCAAAGAGATCGAACGCCGTCCTCCGAGTTGTAGCGAGGTCGCCGCAACATCGTAGTCGGAGCCTCGATGAGGGAGACGCGGCGAACATCTACGTGAGAATACCCCCACAAAAGAGAGCTTCAAGTCGAAAGAGGGTGCGCCGACACACGACATCCCACAAGGAAGGTGCTCGGTGGGATGAAGGCCGACGAATCCATTTTTTTTTGAGAGGGCGTCACCGGATGGCTTGCAGGCGAGGAAGAAGACAGCGGTGAAGGAAAAGCCGGCCAAGAAAGTGAGGAAAAATAAAACGGTCGGCGGCTACAATAGATTCGGCTGCTAAGGGGAACACCGACGAGTGGGAAAAACTCCGGCGCAGGGGCGGAGTCGGATCTCGCCGGCGAGGATTCGGCTGGGTGCAAGAGAGCAAGGCATGGCCGGGTGCTAAAGAGTCTCGCGAGTGAGAAGAGCGAAGGCTGGGCTTTGCCAGCAGCTGGAGGGGCTCCGACGAGCGAATGGAGGTCTGGCGGCGGCGAGTTCTGACGGCGAGCGGGAGGGAGTTCGCGTCGAGATCTCGGCTAGGGCTCTCTTTTCGCCAATTTTGAGGAAGGAAGAAAGCAGTTATCTTTTTTTTTTTCAGCCCAGGAGAGAGAATAAGAAGAATAAAAGAAGGAGGAGAAGAAGAAAAATAAAAAGGAGGAGAAGAAGAAAGAGAGA
>NEWO01000195.1:406591-419491 GCA_003013225.1 Phalaenopsis aphrodite | reverse complement strand
TGGGAGAGTCATTTAAAGAAGGAAGAAATAATGATAATGAATTTTTTTAGTTAGAGTGCGCAATAGTTATACAATGGTTTCCTAGCCTTTAGTATTAAAGGAATTGTGAAGAAACTCACTAAAATTGAGGCTGACTTGGCTTCAATTGAAGAAAAAGTGATGGAAGCTAACGCATATTTTAATCATATGGGATGGTAACTTTAGATGTTGTTTAGCCATACTAGTTTTATAGAAGAACCAGACAAGGATATGTATTTAAAGAACAAGTGGTTTGAAGAAGATTCAACCAGAGTTAATAACCATCGTCTGCTCTTTCAGATTTACATTCCAAATGCTGAAGGAGAGACAAATGACTGACCAGGATTCGTTCCACCGAGTAAAGAACGGAATTATGTTCATGGTTTACTGTTTATGTGTTTACTGTTTTCTTGTGAATGTTAAGTGTATTTGGTGTGCTTGTAATGTTATTATTGCTAATATTTATTTTGTAATCATTCGTGAATATAAGTAATTTTTCTTGTGAAATTTTGTGTTGAATCAAATCAGTTAAGATTGGTGAATCTTGAGAAAGAGGGGAGTTGAAAAGGAAAGAAAAAAGTTATTACAGAGTTATGAGACCATGTAGGGTTGGTTGACTTAGGCTAGGAGTGCATTTCCCTTAAATAAAAAAAATCAAAATTTGTGCACTAGCGCCTAAGCGCCAAGACCCCGCACAGAAGCGCTGCCTAAACTGAGAGACAAGAGCCTTAGCACCTAACCATTCTCAGTTAAGCGTCGGTTCATGAAAACTGGTTCGCAAACAGTTTGAAGTGACAAATCGGTCCAAAAACTCCATTTTCGCACCTTGCCTTCATTTTCTTCCATAGGATTTCACAAGTCATAAGCTAGAGATTACCCTATGTTGAAGATTTCTTGGTGGTTTGGAGCAAAAATTGCTAGATTTGATATCCTTGAGGTATGAGCTTCACTTCTATACAAAAATGTTTTATTTTCACCATGTATTTTGAGTACATTCTTGAACTATCTTAAAATCACTATTTATGGTAAAAATTTGAGAAAAATTTATGGAAGATACATGAATTTGTTAGTTTAAGCTTTTAGGAGTTAGGTTTAGGGCTTTATAGTTGAATTTGGAACTTATTGTGAATTTTACAATCTTTTTTTTAGCAAAGGAATGGGCCAATTCAATTCAAGCGAGTTTGTTAGTTTGAGAGCTCAGGATCGATATAGTGATGCACTGCAATCGAGGAAGTTGATACCTGAGCGGTGTTTTAAATTCTAGGAGCTGTAGAGGATCTGACTGTTCACGGCCAGTGGGGGAGGTTCTATTGTTTCTCTGCCATTGCAGTGATTTCTTCTGTGCATGAGTTCTATGCAAATCTTCTTGAAGCTGAAGGAGTCATAGTGAGGGGAAAGACATTGCCTTTTCACCTGAGGTAATAAACTAGTTTTATCATTTGTCCCCAAGCACTTTGTGTTTTTATTCAAACTATTGTCCTACTGAGGAGGAGCTAGATAAGATCATTTCATCTTTGACTGCTGGAAGAGTGCTTTGGAAGATTATAAATGAAAGCAGAGTTAAATTTTCTACTTCGAAGTTGGATGTCATGCGAAGGCATGACAATATTTTATTTCTTCTCATCTGCTGCCTACCAATCATTTTAGTGAAGTGAACTGTGTTCGAGCAACTTTGAACTATTGTATCCAACAGTTCAAGCTCATCGACATTGGAGCTTTGATTCATAGTGTCATTACAAGTTATGTTGTCGCCGCTACTACTGTAGGTTTGGCATTTGAATCCTTGATCTCTTCTTTATGTTAGTAGGTTGGAGTTAGAATTCATAGTTGTGAGGAGATTTTACAACTTCTTAAGCCAACTACTAGTGTGAATGAAAAATCTTATTCACATCATTCCATTTTTGGCTGGAGAGGAGGATTTCCTAGTAGTTATGCTACTTCTACATCTCGAGCTTCTACTTCACATGCTTCTACATCTCAGACTTCTGAATTTGATTCTCAGTCACAACTATTATAGAGGATTTTGGACAATGTTAACCATATTGTGGATAAGGTATTAAATTTAGAAAATTTGGCAAAACATATGGATGGTTACATGAAGAGACTTATTGATTATGAGGGAGAATATAACTTAGCTATGGAAAACCTCATGAGAAGTAACTAAGATGTAGTTTTTCTTCAATATCAAAGATATCCACGAAATGAGCCTACAGCTCCTTGGCATAATGATAAGAGTGATGTTGAGGATGAGGATGATTAGACTAGATTTATAGTTTTGTTTGATTTTTAGTTTATGTGTTGTTCTGAACTATGAATGGTGCAGGTATTCTATAATTTTCGTTATGTTTTCAGTTGTGATTATTGAAATTGTTAGTTTTTGCTATGCTTTGTTTAGTAGACAGTACTATGACGTATTTGCATTTTTATGGGTAGTTATTATGTTTTTGCGGAAGTAATTGTGTTAACTGTGTTGTTTAGTGTATTTAGTTAATCTGTGCTGAACATAATTCTGGATTTTATGAAGGTTTAAAATATACTTAACTTATCACTTAAAAGCTGCATGTTTTAAATTTAAAATTTACCACAAAATATTTATCTTTAAGTTGCAGTTGTGAATGTTTGTTGGTATGTTTTTTTTCTTTTATGTTATGATCCACTACGTAGAAGTCCAAAGAATCTCTATATGTTAAGTAAATTAAAATTTGATCAATTTAACTTTCACTCCTATTTTTAATTTTTGTACTTGCATATTTAGAATGTAAAAATTCTTGCTAGCTTGTTATTTTTAGTTTTCATTCATACATGTATTTATATGTGATGCTAAAATATTTTATTCTTTTAAAAATTTAAGTTTAGGGGAGGGATGAAAAATTTTCTAAAAAGTTGAAATATTTTTTTCTCTCAAATGTATTTCAAATATATTTGATTTTGATTTGAAGAGAAATGATCATGTATATGAATTTATATTAGGGAAGTAAAATTTTGAATATAGAAATGAGTAAGAGAATTTAGTTAAATTTTACAGTAATGAAGAAAAACTTAAAGTTAAAAAATTTTATTGTGCAAAATGATAAGTATAGTGTAACTATCTTTAGTTGGAGAAATTATATTTTTGAAAAATTTAGAATATTTAGACTTTTTTTTTTGAAAACTTAAATTTCTTTTATTGAATGTGATTTTCAAAAACCATTATTAAGTTGTTAAGTAATGGTAATAGATAAACTTTTTGCATTAGGAAAGGAAGAGTGTTTAAAATCATTAAAGGCCTATCCAAATATAGTAATCCTCGCTTGAAAAAGAGAAAAATAAAAATGAAAGAGATAAAGAAAAAAAGAAGATAAAAAAGAAGAAGAAAAGAAAAGTTAAAAAAGAGAGGAAAGCTTGAGGATTAGTGTCAAATCAAGAATTGGTTCCACTTCTGGTCTTTCTAGAGTATAAGACTTGAGAAACTCTTAAGCTTAAGAATATAATAAGGTAAGTAAAATTATGCTTAATAAAATTTTTTTAAGTGAAGATTATAGAATGCCTAAACTCTATATTTAGAGAATCTACAATATTTCTGAAGTAGATAGAAACTCATATTTTCATATTTCTTAACATTAAAAATTTCTAAACTCTAAGTTGGTCTCATTTACTAATATTTTTTTTAAATTCGGCTACTATATTTCTACATTAAAATTTTAGTAACTCCTAAAGAAACTCATATACATAATCTACTTATTTAGTTTTTAAAAGATTAAAGGTTCACTTGAGGACAAATAACATTTTAATTTTTGGGGATTTTGATACACTTAAAATATATAATATTTTTATACTCATTTCTATACTTATTTTAAAAATATTGCGCTTTAATGAAAGGTATTTGTGTGTTTTTCTTTTTGGTAGAATCAAATGGATGAAAAATTCTAAAAAGAGTGAAAAATGATCAAATTTGGAGCAAAAATGATGAAGGTGCAAAAATGAACTGGGGCGCCTAAACGCCCAGCACTGGTGCCTAAGAGCCAGAGAGGCACGCCTAAGCGCCAGACACCCCACGCTTAAATGCCAGAAATAGTTATTTGATGGTTTATTGAATTTGAATGAATTTTTGAAGAGGTTATTAAAGCAACCCTTGGTAAAATTGTGGGAAATAGACTGTGGACATGAAAATTCATTCAATTGGCTTTTAAAATATGGCAACTTCTAGAAGATTACTTGAATTGAGACACATTTTTAAGAGACACCAAGAAACCTTTTGGATTATCATAAAATGAAAACTTAGATCATCAAAGAAGGGGGTCATTCCTTAAACAGCCACAACCATCATTCATCTAAGTAATCGCCGCCACCGCCGCCATCCACTTTCTTTTTTGTTTGAGTGTTAGTTTGTGAGTGAAGGAAGATAATTCAAAGAAACTTAAAGATATTTGGTGGATAGGATTTGAGATAAGAGTTTATCTTTGGGACTACATTTGGTTTTAATTTAGATTTCTTATTTGTTTGCATGGTTTCTACTTTTAAACTCATGTGTGGTTGTGTTTTCTCCATGGATTTTGAGTAGTTTCTGTTATCTTTTTTTCTTAAAAATGATAAGTGATTAAGTATTTAAATGAAGTTATTTGAAGTATTAGACTTTAATGTTAGAAGAAGTTGTGATGACTTGAAACATTGTGCTTCATTTACTTCTTGATTTGACCAATTAAGATGTTAATACCTATTGTGAGAACATGTAAGATCCGAGATGACATTGTCTCAGTCAACAAATGGTAAGAATCACATTATATTTCATGGATGAGAATTTAGTTCATGGGGTTGAGTGCAAATAAATTGGGAAATAAACTTTTCAAGGGTGTAGAATTAGAGGACTTTAGAGTGACAAGCTAAAGCCCTCAATTTTATTTATAGCATTGGATTTTGATATGAGGCGCTAGCCCCCAGGTGGAGTGAGAGGAGGGAACTCTAGAGTGAGAGCTAATATCTTCCCTACCTAACCGATCTTCAAGACTATTCAAACTATAGATTAGTCAATGTTCTTTATAGCAGTTCTAGTAAATATAAAGAATAATATTGCTCATATTTGAAACAACACATTTAGCATACTACCACAACTGAATTTCTATACTTTTTATTGATTCATGACAAGGAAAAAAATATTTCACTTATATTTCCTTCATCTTGCAAATATTTAGTTAAGTTAATTAGTTGCTTACTTTATTTTCATAAATAAAAATTTACAGAAAGAATTAAATTTTTATTCCTATTATAGCATTTTAAGTTTAAGTAAGAATATTTTGCTAAGTAGAATTTCTGTTATCTAAAGTTTTTTACTTTTGTAAAAGTGCATATTGCAAGTTTTCCTTGTAGGTTCGATATTAGGGGCTTAATCAAAAAGTCCAATATTACTTGATAACGATATGTATACTAGCATAGTATCCCAAATTTAAATAATATAATTGTATTCTTATTTGCTTCATATTGAAGAATTTACCTAGCTTTTGCTTGGGATCAAGTTTTTGGCTTTGTTGCAAAGTAAGAATCACTATTAAGAAAATTAAGCTTATAATCACATACATCGCATTTTACATCAATATAGAAAGTTGGGATCAGCTGAAAGCCTCAAAAAGCAAGGAAGAAGATGAAACAAGTTGTTGCTAATTCACTGGTAGACACTTTTGTTATTGAAGCAGGCATCACATACTCTACCGGAAGAGACTCCCTCAGCAGACTAACCATAAGGAAAACTAAACCCTCCATCATGATTAACTTCCTTTGTAGAAGTATTAGTGGAGTGGCTCATCCACTCTCCCTAAAAAGACTCTTCCATCTTAACAAAAAGCATAAACTATGGTGTATTGCTCTCCTTGAACCTATGGTTTATAAAAATCCTCAAAAAGTCCTTAAACAACTCCATGGCTTTTCCCACTTTTTCAAGATTAAAAATAAGTTTTTGATCTTAGGTAGATATGAAATAACTAGGTCAGTCATTATAGACGACCCCAAGTTTGTTCACTTTAGTTTGATATTGCTAGCAAGGCTGGCTTTCCAACCATTAACTATGCAGGCTGAAATAAGGATGCAGGCAGAGTTCTATGGAATTGCCTTCATAATATTTGTAGTTGTATGTCTTCTCCTTGAATTTTGGGAGGAGGCTTCGATTGTGTGGCTGCTACCTCTAGGAGACCTCTCAAACTTAATAAAATGACTAACGTCTGTGATAATATCCAATCTGCAAAATTATTTGATCGTGGCTTCTAGCGGACCATATTCACTTGGAGAAGAGGAAGAGAAGAGGAAATTCATGGAAAAGATTGGATAGATTCTTAGCTAATGACTACTAGTTTAAGTTCTTTCTGCAGACTTTTGTTTCACACCTCTCCATAGCAGGCTCAGATCATAGACCTTTGTTGGTCTCTATTACTGCCAGCCCTCTTACAGTTCCTCCCAAATTAGATTTCAAAAAATATGGGTTGAACACCCAAACTTTATTAATTTCATTCAATAACATGGGAGAGGCTTTCACACCCCAATCACATTATTAATCTGTGGAAACTCTAAAAACCTTTGGCTAAAGCTCTCAAGCAATGGAACTGGAACTCCTTTAGAAATGTTTATGAAAATGTTGAAAATGCAGAAAAGAATTTGACATCTCTGGAAGATGTTATGGAGAATGGTCAAGTGAATGAATCCTCTCTTATAGAAGGTACTCAAAAAGTGTTAATTGTTGTGGAATGGCTGAAGCTTTTTTTGAAACAAAAAGCTATTGTGAGCAGATTTTTGGGGGGAGGAGATAGAAATATTCAATACAAAACTTTCTGTTTAATATCAATCCCACGAATAAGGTTTAAATTTGAAATGAAATTTAAATTAGAAAATTCACAACAATAAGAAAAATCTACTACTCTAATTTTAAATATTTAAGATGTTATTAGAACTAAATTATCAAGTACTACAAAACTCTAAAGGAAAGCTGAACAATAACTACCAAACTACTATTTTTTGATGAACTTATCTAATATGAGAAAGCATCTTTCCTACTACAATGAGTTTTTGGTTAAATGATAGAGATAAATTATTTGAATTTGTATTGTGCCAAATAGGAACAATTTTAATTCTCTACCCTTAGTTAAGTGTTAAAAAAAATGGCTAATCTTAGGTTTAGGCTCTAAATTTGTGGTTAGGCTGGGAGGATACTGGCTCTTACTTTAGAGCTCCCACTTCCCTTGCCCTGAAGGCTGACTCTCGCTTTAGTTCTTAAACACTAAGACCCAATTGAGGATTTTAGTCTGTCACCCTTGAATCTCCAATTCTTCGCCCAATAATATATATTTCCCTTTTTCTTTGCACCAAATTTCATTGAATCAAATGTGATTCTCATTTTATTGTAAAACTCATACTCCATTTCCTAGATAGTATGTTTCACAACAGATCTTAACATTTCAGTTGCCTAAATCCAAAAGTAAATTAAGAACAGAGTGAAAAATTATCACAATTTATTTTATATTTTAAAATTGGCACATCCAAATTATCTCTTCATTTCACCATATCTCAGAGTAGGGAGAAGGACAAAGAAAACTGCTCAGACGGCATGAGGAAAATATGATAAAATATGAATTTCATAAATAAAAGAAAGTTGATACAGCAGTAATGAACAAACACTACTTATCTTTAACTCTTCCTCAAAGCAAATCTCTAGTAGCCTCTCTTGGACTCTTTCTCTCTTTAAAAGACTCTTGATTTTCTCTTCAAAGATGTAGGGATGAAGAAATCTCTAACTTCTTTCTCTCTCTAACAACTCTTATGAGAAATCACAATTAGACTCACCACACTAAACAATATACACAATGGAACACTCAAGAAATCTCAATGACGGACTAACCCTACTTTTTCTGATCAATTTTCACTCTAAATAAAGCATAATGTCGATTTTCCAAGAGTTTTATCCAATAACTCTTCAAAAAGCATCCAAATTCATTGAATGTTCTAGTAATTTGCCCAGCACCGATATTGGCACAGTCGAAGCCCATGGTTTGATTTATTTCTTGTGTTCTCTGTCAAATGGCACTGTAGGCACCAAGTCTAGCGCCATCGGCACCCCTAATGTTATGGACTCCTCCTTCATGCTAGCGCCTTCAGCGTCCTTGCTGGTGCCGTCGGCGTTGAGTTTTTCTTCCAAAATGACGTTTTGACTCCAAATTCCATCCATTTTGTTTCATTTTTGCTTCATGTGCTAAAAATCATCAACCTACAATACAACATGAAATATAACTTCTTTTAAAGCACAAAATCATAAAAAAAGACTATAAAATATAGGTCTAAGAATGTATATATTTTTGGTGCATCAAAATCCCCTAAACTTAAATGTTACTTGGCTTCAAGTAACTCTTTTACTACATAAAAATATGACTTATAGTAAAGAATCTATCTTCAAGAATTCCATATTTTGGTCTACTAAATATCATAGTATAACTTAAATAAAATTTAAAAATAAGTCATGTTATTACTAGAGGTATAAGAAAATCTAACAATCATGTCTATGATTTTTTATTTTGTATTCTTTTCAAGGAAAATTGCAAATTGTCATATTAAACCCACTTAGAACATCCATATGAAAAATAAATTCATGAAAACTTTATTAGTAAATATGCTAATACTTAAATACATGTTTAGAGAATGTAGCTAAGCCTTCTTCCTTAAGTTGATTTAAGTGAAGCCAACTTTTGATTAGGCACCTCCTCAAGCTTCTTCTTACATATTTTTCTTTTCTTTTCTTGTTTTTCTTTTTCTTTTCTTTTTCTTTTTTTTTTCAGGATCATTTTCAATCCTTTCTTCTTTTTTTTTTCTTTTCATGTGAGGATTACTATATCTGGATAGCCTTTAATGATTTTGAACTTCACTATCCTCATCTTAAAGTTGCAAACTTTTCACATTCCTTCACTTTATAAATTCATATTAGCTTTGAAGATTTTTCATAATGTTTCAATCTCTTCTACTTACATGAAACTCTAAGAATTTTAATACTTCAAAAATACAATTTCCTATACCTCAAAAAGAAAAAGCATAGGCTTATCCATTCGTACTAAACATCTTAATTCTAGAATTAACTTTCATTATTGTAAACTCTTACTTAAGTCTACTATATATTTAGAAACACAAATATAGTTATCCAAAGTTAGGTTTTACCACCACATGTCATGTTAAATTAAAAATTTTAAAATATTTCTCATTGAGGATAAATAAAATTAAGTTTCTTTCTTTAAAAAATGAATTTTTATTCCCCCCGAAACTTAAATTTTTAAAAGATTAAGCATGAAAAACTGAAATTACAAGGTGAAAGAAAACAGTTAATACATAAAGAAAAGTCTTACCTATTGAAGGTTCTGATCTTGAAACTTAACTCTAGATTACTGTAGTGTTAACATAAAAAACTACAAGAATTGAAACATTAAAAAGCATATTATATATATATATATATATATATATATATATATATATATATATATATATATATATATATATATATATATATATATATATATATATATATATATATATATATATATTCTGAGAAAGAGTTAATTAAAAAAAATGCAACAAATCACTAAAAACAAATAATAGTACTAAAATAAATTTTAATTCAACAACATCTCAAGAGATTATAGTTCACAACACAACTTTCAATACAAATCAAAGTTTCACATTTAACAGCCTAAACAATAACAACAACGACAAAATGCAATAAACAATAAACTAAATAAAAGATCAGAACTATGACTAAGCAAACATCTTCACTCATCCTCTTCTTATTTTCTCACTCATCCTCTTCTTCTTCTTTTTCTTCTATATCAAAGTTTTGCTGCTGATAAGGGGTAAAGTTAGGGTGACTAGGAAACTGTATTGAGTGGTCACCCTTTATGTATCTTACCATAGCATCATCATATGCAGCATCATATTCAAACTTTTGCTTTGTTAAATTATTATTATGTGCATTCCTGGCCTCAAAATTTTCAATCCTGCTTCCCATCCTTAAGATATCTCCTTGCTGGATCATTATTTATTCAATAAGTTCCTTGAGAGAGGGGTGCTAGAAGTAGGAGTATCCCTACTTCTACTTCCTGTTCTCCATCCATCATGAGATTCATAGGTTTTAATGTTTTCTGGCAAAATAGTTTTTTGAGGCTCAATCCTTACCTCATCAATTCTAAAATCAACTCCTGACTGCTCACATATTGTAAAATCATTATTTATTCAATTGTAGTTTTTCATGTAAGCACCTACAGTATTTCAGAATTTATTTGTAAAAATCAGAATCTTCAACAGGTATGAATTTTCTTTATGTATTTAATGCTTTCTTTCACCCATTTTTTTAAGTTTTTCATGTAAATCTTTTTTAAAAAATTAAGTTTGGGAGGGGGGGAGAAAAATTATTTTAGAAAAAAGAGAAGAGAGAACTTAATTTTATTTGCCTCACTTAACAATATATTTAAAAATTTTAAATTTAACACAATCTTTGATAATAGGGGTTAACTTTGGATAACTATATTTATGTTCCTAAATAAATAGTAAATTTAAGTAAAAAAAAATTCAATAATAAATGTTAATTTTAGAGACTAAGATATTTGGTAAAAGAGAATAAGACTATGTTTTTCTATTTTAATTAAAGGAATTTGTATTTTTGAAGTATTCAAAATCTTAAATGATTCATGTGAAAAGAAAAGAATTAAATATTATGTACTTTTTAAGTTAATATAAATTTGTTAACTGAAGAAATGTAAAAAGTTTTAAACTTTAAGAAGAGGATAGTGAAGTTCAAAATCATTAATCCTTATCCAGATATAGTAATCCTCACATACATAAAGAAAAAAAAGAGAAGAAGAAAGAAAAGAAAAAGGGGATTAAAAATGATCCTGAAAAGTAAAGAAAAAATGAAAAAAAGATGTGGGGAGATGCTTGAGGAGATGCCTAATTAAAAATTGGCTTCACTTGAATCAACTTAAGGAAAATAACTTTGACACATTTTTTAAACTTTTTATTTGAGTATTAGCTTAATGATTAGAAAAGATTTATGAAGTACTTTTTCATATGAATTTTCTAAGTGACTTTAATATGACAAATTGCAATTTTTTCTTGAAAGAAATAGAGTACAAGAAATCTTAGACTTAATTATTGAATATCCTAGCACCTTTAGTGTTAACTGAAGTTGTTTTGAATTTTTCTAAAGATATACTATTATGTTCAGAGAATTTAAATATGGAAGTCTAGAATTTAAATTCTTTACCATAAGTCATTTTTTTATGTAGTAGAGGAGTTACTTGAGGACAAGTAACATGTATGTTTGGGGGATTTTGATACACCGAAAATATATGCATTTTCAGACTGATATTTTATACTTTTTTTTTGTGATATTGCACATTAATGGAAGGTATTTTGATAATTTCTTGCATTTTGTTGAGTTTTAGGACTTAAAGCAAAAAAGGAAGTAAAAATGATGGAATTTGGAGTCAAAATGACGTTTTTGAAGAAGTACTCAGCGCCGACCGCGCCAAGGGCAGCACCGACCACACAAAATAATAGAACAATTGAAATTTTTACTTAGCATCGATGGCTCCAAAGCCAGTTCAGCCCCCATTTCTAGAAGGTTCAATGTATTTAGATGATTTTTTAAGAGTTTTTTGAAGCACCTCTTGGAGAACCGACCTTGGGCTTTATTTGGGGCTGAAATTTATTAAGAAATGGACTCCTTTTTTGCTCCAAGATGTTCCACCACGCTGCATTTTTGTCATTCTTTATAATCCAACTTCATTCCACCACGATATTGAGATCCATTAGTGATTTTCCTTTTATAGTTTAGAGTTTGTGTGGTGAGATTTAATGTGAAACTTTCTGTTATAGTGTTGGAGAAGGAGAAAAGTGAGAGATATCTTCTTGCTGCATTTCTAAGGAAAGGCTACAAGGGATTTGCTTTGAGAAAGAGTTTTAGATAAATTTTGTTTGTTTATTAATGTTGTATGAACTTTCTCTTATATATGAAATTTGTGTTTTGTTGTGTCTTTCTCATTAATTCTGAGTCGTTCCCTTTATCTTTCTCCCTACTCTAAGATATTGTGAAATGAATAGATAATATGATATGCCAATATTAAAATATAAAATAAATTTTGATGATTTTTTAACTCCGAACTTAATTTACATTTCAATCTGGCCAATTGAATTGTTAAAATATGTTGTGAAAAGATATGAACCGGGAAATGGAGTATGAGTTCTACAACAAAGTGAGAATCACATTTAATTTCATGGAGAAGAAATTCATTCATGGAATTAAGTGCAAATAAATAGGGAAATATTCTTTTTTGGGTGTAGAATTGGAGAATCTTTAGGGTGACAGACTAAAATCCTCAATTTGGTCTTAATGTTTAAAAAAGTAAAGTGAGAGTTAGCCTTCAGGTGAAGGGAAGTGGGACCTCTGGAGTGGGAGCCTGACCGACCTTTTACTTTTTGTAAATCGACAATTACAAAAATTTGATGACGCTACTAGAAGATTTGAATTCTAGCAACGGTGTCAAAATCTTGACTATGACTTTACATATATGTGTTTGATTTAATAAAGATGTATAAATATAATATTCAATAATGTAAAAGTCAAATTTGTCAACTCAAGTATACGTATCACTTAAGTAATATAGGGCTCTAATGGAGTCCTAGTTATCGATCCCATAGGGAGAAATAGAATACTACGGACTAAGGCTTAATAAAAAGTAATATTTCAACTACAATGACGACGTTCAATTTGTTTATCTGTAACTAATAGGCAATTGAAATAAGTAGATAATTTGGATAATTAATAAATAACTAATGATAGATAGTAGGGTTTAATTTGTGATATTCAATATATAAGAAAGCATCCTTCTC